>JAXGGA010001875.1:0-137485 GCA_038373865.1 Uloborus plumipes
GATCAAATTCAACCTGTAACAGGGGAGGTGAAAAAGTCGCACAAAACAGGAGACGTGAGGTCTCGGAGACCACGACAGGTTTTAATTTTTCAAATATCATGTAATTAAGATAATATCTTGATATTTTTCTCACATGTTCTTTGAACTTTTATTTATTCAGGAAAATTTTTTTTTAGTTTTGAATTAAACTATACCTTTTCCGAGACAATTTTGCTAGGCCTTTAAGATTTTTTGAGAAAAAGCATATGTTGTCTTAAATATTTTACTACTAATAATAATAAAAACAAATATATTACTTATTAATGACTTTATTTTAGTTATTTAATAGGTGCAGAACACTTTAATTCCAGAAAATTGAATATAACATATTGCATTAAAATTTTGACAGCACCTTAACTATTTGTATATCGCTTCATATTTCTAATAAGAATTCTGTATTCATTGTCTCTAAAACGTTCACTGCACATTTTTTGTGAACAATCTACATAATTTCCAACTTCAACTAGAATATTTTATAGCTATTGTGGCTCTGCGGATCAAATAAAAAATGCATTTCCCCGGTCCTAACATCAGAATTATGTATCTTACTGCCGAAAATTGTAGCACTGAAGTGCAGGTGAGGTCTCACAGACCGCTATTGAAGAATGTGATGAAACTTCAACCAGATGCACATGCCAAAAGATGTCAATTAGACAGGGTGATGTTCAAGGTATCAAAAAAGAAGCTATTTTGAAAAGCAACTTATTTGAACACAGCATGTATTAGGGGTGAAGGGATGAATATTTGAGCGGTCTGTGAGACCGCATGTTACGGAATAAGCAAAAAAATAAACATGTTAGAACCACAATTTTTATTACACATAAAAGGAAATATTTGAGGCATTTTTTTTACTTAACGTATTTATATTGTTATTCTTAAACCTAAAACTGAAATTACTACAAAAATTAGTTAAATAGCAAATTTTTAATGATTTTTATAATTACCATTGTGTCAACGCAACTTCAGCTGATAATGGGTTAATATACTGTTAACTTTTAATAACTTGAAGCATTACAACTTGAATATCTGTGTCTCGAATTTTTTATTGGGTCCCAACTCTTAAGAAGACTATAGGAGCTTCTCTTAATGTAAGTATTACTTATTAAAATGCTTTAACCTGAAAGGCAAGTAGTTTTTAATTTGATAAGAGATAATATATCTACTCCTGTGGAATTTCTTTCTTTTGGTTTATTGTGATTTTTTTTCTCAAGCAATTATTAGTAATTTTTTTTAACTAAGCTATTATTGTGCATTTTAGTTGTGTTTTCTTCTCTGGTGCACTGCCCCTATTGGGAAGAATGGAGCTTTCTTTCTGTACAAAATATTCATTGAGCCCTTTTATAAGATGTATGGTGGCCATTTAAATTATGGAATAAACCAGGCGCTCTATGCTGCTAAAAGTGCTGCAGATTACATTCCAGCATATCCTAAGTAACCTTGAAATGGTAAATTATTTTTACTATGTCACTTGCTCTTTTATGTTATTGTTATTCTATTAAGGGGTCTAAGGAGTTTTAAAATGAAAAAAAATTTGATTTTCTGAAAAAAATATGTCATATAGGATTTAATTCTAAACAATTTGATACCTCATTTTTTACTATAGGCAACAAACTTTTTGAGTTATCGTTAAAAAACTTTAACTATCCCCAATGAGTTTAATGTTAACAATAGCTGTTCAAACCTCTTTTTCTCAGAAGTCGGTTTCGCGCTTTGCATGCATGATATCTCAAGAAGTGTTACATTTATTTTTATAAAATTTTGCATGCACGTACGTATAGCCTATCTTAACAATCTGAACCTAAATTTTTTCTCAAAATCAAACTCAGTTTGTCAGAAAAAAAATTATCCCCCCAAATTTTGGTAAATTTTTATTCTTATTTTTAAAATTTCAATAAAAACATTTATTATTCCTTTTTAAAATTAAATTTAGGTTCACATTGTTGAGATAGGCTATACGTATGTTCATGCAAAGCGTGAAACCGACTTCTGAGAAAAAGAGGTTTGAACAGCTGTTGTTAACATTAAACTCATTGGGGATAATTAGTCTTTTTACGATAACCCAAAAAGTTTTTTGCCTATAGTAAAAAATGAGGTATCAAACTGCTCAGAATTAAATCCTATATGACATATATTTTTTCCAGAAAATCGAAAAATTTTCATTTTAATAGATTTAAATTTGATTGTGTTAACTTTGTGCTTTTTATACGTTTGCATTTTAGTTATTCAAAAATAAACTAAAAGCAATAAGTTTTACTACTGTAATAAAGATTTCAAGACATAGTTTCTAAGTAGATGACAAATGTGATAAATTATATCTTATTACATATACAGTAAAACCTGTAAAGTTGACCACATGTCTAAGTTGAGCACTTTTTACAGAAACAGAATTAGTCCTATATCATATCAACCTTTATAAGTTGATCACCAATCTAAATTGAGCACTAAAGTACTGCACTGTAAGTATTTAACTTACGCAGGTTTCACTGTACTTCCAATTTTGTCTGCAACATGTAAAAAGATTGGAAGAAAAAAAATTACTTAAAATCCTTATGGATAAATTAAACATGTACTGAAGCCAATAAAATCAGCCAAACCAATGATGTGTATAAGAAACATGTATTCAGAGGTCGAAATTAGTATTAGTGAGTTAGGTGCCAATGGCACCTGATATTTTTTTCTTAGTTGCCAAAATAATTTCCTTGGTTGCAATGTCCAAATTACGTTGATTAGGTGCATAAATTTTGTTAAGATTTACATAAATTATATAATAAGCATGAAAATTTGAATTTTAAAGATCTCAAATGCAAATGTGACTATTACTGTAATAGAATTAAATGAAAAGAATACCCCTAAACACCCCCCCCCCAAATATCCCTCTATTTCTCTCTCAAAAAGGAAAAAAAAAAGAATAATTATATTTTTTTTTGCTAATAAACTTGGTTGTATTTTGCCTTTTATATGCAGTCTTCTTTTTCAAAAATTTTCTACACTGGGTTCGGGCTTTATATGACTATGTAGTTTTTTTTCTTTGATGTTGAATTATTCTTTGAGGATCAATTGTTATTTTTTTTACAAATCTAATAAACATGTTAACACATTTTTTCACTTGAAACACTCAGAATGGCATTCAGAGGTGGAGGGAAGGGGTAAAAACAGATTTTTGATAAAATGTTTTTATATTTTTATTTTTCTTCATATTCTGATACAAATTTTCAAGTACTGTTGAGCTAAAAATATAGAACTGTGGATAAATAAATGCTCAACATAAAAAAGATTAAAGAATATTATACATGACAGCAGAAGTTTTGGACTACAAGAACCAATTTTAATTCCAACTTTTTTTACTTTTTTTACGGAACGGGGGGGGGGGGGCTTAAAAGACAAGGGGTGCGAAAAAATATCCTTGTATTTTAGTTGAATAGGCTTTGCACAACATAAAATTTAAGAAATTATCAGAAGAGGTACAACCGAGAAACAGATGAAAAAAGATTGCTGCACACCTGCAATGTGCTAAGCCTTTTTCCCACGTGCATGGGAAATCGGACAAAAACGAATTAATCTGCAGCGTTTTTCGTAGAATTGTCATTAATTGTTGCACTCAAACAGTAAAAAAAAAAAAAAATCTCAGAAACATCGATTACGGCGATTTAATTAAAAATTGCGTAAGAAAATCAGCTTGAGCGTTAAAAAAAGTCAAACTGCAAAACACGTCAAAGGCATTATGTATATCAATATGCGAGAGATGAGGCTTTCATTTAGCAGTTTAAACTTCCAAAAAAGCTTAAACAGTTGTAGATTTTTTTGTTTTGTATGTGTTTGCCAAACCTTTGTCTCTCACCTGCCGCTCTGTGTTGACATGAAGTGATGAGTGAATCTCCATCAACTAGTGCAGAACAGCGATTTCCAGGAGAGGGCGGGGAAGAAAGGATTAAGGGGAAACAGGTGCAAAGGAACAAAAGGCACAGCATGTGCTGGTGATGTCTTTGGGGGGAGAAAAGAGGAGATACTGGTCATTCTGCTGAGGGCCGATTCTGCCATTATAGCAGGACGCTTTTCTGCTATTGTGAGGTTGATGTTCTGAAAACTGACCTTGAGCTACTGGAAAAGGACAGGGAAGCACAAGTTAGGCGTCAAAGTGACGACTAGTTTCAAAATCGCGGTCGTCAAAACGAAATTTAAAGTTGCAAAATACGACTAACGACCGCTAATTTCGAGCACTGCATGTATTAACATAAATTTCACCTAAGAGCTGTTTGTATTGTTCATAAGTTATTCTCTTATTTTTATAGACTCCATTCATTAAAAAAACTGTCCAATAATTCTGCTTTTCTAACAATCCATTCTCTAAATTGAATATAGCTGATCATGGAACTGATTTGAATTGAATCGATTATTTCGAAAAGGGAATATCTCTAAAATTTAAAATTTTTCAGGGGAGCAAAAAAAGTAATTTATAAAAAACGATGAAACTTAAAAGGGCTAATTATTGCAATGATAGAACTGCAGAGATGTTCCATTTTCACAAGAATAACGTGTTTATACGTTAATAACAGAATGCCATTAAAAAATTGATTTAGAAAAAAAAACCCGAGATGTTACCTTTTCGAAATAATCTATTCAATTATATTTCAAATTTATGGTATGTAGATTGTACGATTGAAATAAAATACCTCTTATTTTAGATTTACATGTACATATTTATTCCAGATTAATTTGTTAAAAAATGTATATCGACTGTAAGCATTATGGTTTTACATTTCATTCTTTATAGGTTTTTTTTTTTTTTTTTTTTTTTTTTTACTCTCTACACTTTCGTACTACATGTTATACTTATATTTTCAGAAAATTATTTATTCATTCTTTATAAATTTATTTATTGTAGTCTCTTGTTTGAGCCAAGTATTTTGTATAAAACATATTTTTCCGCTCATTGATTGGCAAAATTAGACTAAATAAAATGAAATGCTAAGAGGTTATAATGTTTACCCCACAGACAAACCGATAATTAAAACTTTATTAAACGTTTTTCTGTTGGTTTTTTTTCATCTTCAGTTGTGGTGTTTACTTGTATTATAACTCATTTTTGCAGTTTGAAAATGTTTATGAAAAATTATTTTTTTGCTTAGGTTGAAGCAAAATTCCTGCATTCTATTATCAAGAAATTAATATTACCGTATTTTTCGGCATATAAGACGCACCCAATTCCAAGTTAAATCCCTCAATTTTAATTAATCTTAAATTTATGCCGTATAAGACGGTGCGTCTTATACGTCGAAAAATAGGGTACATGTTTTTATATTGTCATTCTCCAGTAATTTAATTTGATGCATTTGTTCATGTCTATAATAAGTTTCAAATTTACTTTTGTTTCAAGTGCAGTTTTTTCTGTTGTTTTAGGTTACATCAGTGATTTAGCATTCCCCTTCCCTCCTTTCATTGTATTGAAATTACAGATCGACACCTGTGCCATAATGATACATCATTGTAAATTTTATTTGTAACTCATGCCCATCAATTGTTCTTTTGTATATGATCTATAATAAAATTTCCTTGTAAATTTTATGTGTTTGTTTAGCTTTTTAAGGTTGCGCATAATAGTATTGAGTTGAGTTACTGTGATTATTTTTTAAGCTTTTTTTTACAAAAATTGTAAACTCTAGTAAGTATCAGTATAATGCAAAGGCTACCACTGTAAATTCATTTGGTACTTTGAACTTTTATAGTTATAAAATAAAGGATACAATTTATTTTTTTTTTTGCTAAAACTAGAAAGGTTTAATTTTTCGAGATAATATTAACCTTTTTCTTAGTGCAATTCAGTCAACTCGTTTTGATTAAATCTACATGCCTGACAAATCATCTTGAATGACAAATAAAAAGGTAAACAACTTAACACATAAAAATGTGTAACTTTTTATATTTCAAAGAAATTTCAATGTTGTTCAGTTTTGTCTCCCGTTGGCAGTTTTTTGGCAATCCAAATCCCAAGTGGTTGTAAAAAAAAAGGGCAAGGAAATGAAACTATAAGTAAGAAAACTAAAAAGGTTTATTATGAAATGCCTCAGGGTCCATCTCATATTTATAAGTATAAATTCAGTTCTTTTGGTACTAGGAGGTCAATTCATTAAAAATAAGCACTCATAAGTCATTGTGAAAAGTCTCAAGGCTAGGTTTGTTATGTACATTATATGAATTATATGGAACAGATGACTTGCCAGGCGCATAGGTTCCTTCCGTCTTTCTTCTGTTAATACTCTGAATCCTTTTGTAAGCTATTTTTCTATACTGTACGATTCTCAATAAGTATTTTATATATATATATATATATATATATATATATATATATATATTTTTTTTTTTTTTTCCTGAATAAAAGTGATGCTTTGTTGCCAAGCTCAAAGAAAATTTTGAGGCAAAACACGGGTATAAAGCCGAGCTTTGCCTAAAAATTTTCGAATTGTACCGTACCAAGTGCGGTTGCTCGCTGGTGTTCTAATTTCACATTAGCTACCAGTTTTTGTTGGCTCTCTTTGCTCTATGAGAGGATTTTTGCTTCCAGCTTGCTTAATTCCTATACCGTGCTGATGAGTGCATAATAAGCATGAAACTGCAGCCCATGGCTGGAATAAACGAGCTGGTGGTGTATTGCATAATGTATCATCTTGCTTTTCAACGATGGAAAAGCATGAAATTATATTGCTTTGAAGATCATGTCAATGATATTGATGAAGAAATGAATCACATTTAGTTTCCAAACCACTGAATCAACTTTTGATTATTTTACAGGAGAGAGAAAAAATATTTTACGTTGTATCCACTTCATTTTTCCAAAACAAATTTTCTTTCCAAAACTGTTCTTTGTGCCACTTCATTTCTGATTTATTTTTAAAATAAGCATTGTTACATAAATGTTTAGTGTGAAAAGTAATTGAGCTAGTAAATTAGCCTTATTTTATTTTTATACTTTAATTTTCTATTCAAATTCGTATAATATTCATGTCTAAATTTTCTGCATAGCCAAAAGCGAATCGATTAAACTATTTATTAACAATAATGTAGCTGTGGCCTGTACCATTTTTCTGTAGCAATATGGTAAAAATGAATTAAGCTAGTTTTGAAGTTAAAAAAAAAATGTTTAGCTGGAGGTGTTTTTCTAATAGATTGAGAGGGATTCGTTCATGAAATTGCTTTGTGGCTTGGTAGTATAGACTGAGCGGTATTAAATTATGCAAAAAAAAAAAAAAAAGACTTGAAAATGCACAGAGTGATCTGGTCTTCATGCAATACTACTGGAAGAAAGTATGATCATTTGAAGAAGATAACAAACCCGAGTTGATTAAGATAATGCAATAGCTCTCAAAACATCATCTGAATAAGATCACTTGTTAACTCTAGAAGCCATGGTATGAGTTTACCTTAACTAAATCACCTGGTGCATATACTTTCGCCTTACCAAGTTTTTTCAAAATATTTTAATTGGCTTGACATCTGTAAAAGGACCATCATGTAATGTTGCAGGAAAGTTTTTACTATCGTAGTTGCCCCCACAAAGAACAAACTATACTTAAATGATAATGGTTAAAATAAAAAATATAAAAAACTTTTTAAATTTAAAGACTATTTCTGTCTGCTCATTCGCACTAAAAAGTATGAAATAAATGGTGAAAATGCGCTTTGGATCCCTGTTTGGCGCATTTTCAAAAAGTCACCAACTGGCGCGTTTTTCCTTGTTATCTCGCGAATTGAAAGCTCCGAGAGACATTGGCGACTTTTTGAAAATGCGCCAAGCAGGGACCCAAAGCGCATTTTCACCGTTTATTTCATACTTTTTAGTGCGAATGAGCAGACAGAAATAGTCTTTAAATTTAAAAAGTTTTTTTTATATTTTATTTCAAAGCTTTTTCGTTTTAAAATTTATTTAGAATTGCGTGAAGACAAACGCCGTTAAGCATAATTCAATGAGAAAATAACAAACGCCGTTAAAAATGCTATTCACTAACACTATTTTTTATTCATGAGAATATTTCGTTTCCAACTTTGTTAATTTATCAACTTACTTTGAGTCAAACGCCATCAAGCGTAATGTTCAATTTGAAGAATTACCAACGCATTTTCTACAGCCCTTATTAGCCTTTTTTAAGTCACTTAAGCAAATTTTTGAACTGGCCTAATATGTTGATTGTTAGCTAATCTCATTCGTTTCATTTCTTCTTCTGCTTTAATATTGCAAGGTTTATCTCCAACAATTTCAGTCGGATTTAAAGCTTCCAGTCGTAGTCCTGCTTATGATTGTACTCGACTCAACTCCACTATAAGCGGAAGTGCGTTAAAGTTCACGCGTGGATTTAACTCTGCAACCGGAAGCAAAATGTGAAAACCATGACAGAAGCAAGTACAGAAAAAGTCTTTAAAAAAGAAAAGCAGACCAAGTACAGTAATATTAAGAAATGAAAAATAACAAATTGTGACAGAGAGAAGAGATGATGTTATTGTACCGGTATAAAAAAAATTCCTCTTAGAAATTGGAAAAACTTGGAAGATTAAAATGCTACATCAGAGAAATTTAGTTAAATGTAGATTATAGAAAATCTCGTTCAATAGTAAAATAGTGTTAAAAACAGATTCTCATATCTTTGCCCCCGAATAAATATATTTTCCTCAAAAAGCCTGTTTTTCAGTTTTTTCCCTCTTCTAAATAAGTTAGTTTTAAAAAGTTTAAAATATGGGAAAAGATACATTCATTTTTTAAGAATCTCTACCAGAAGGGATTGCTTAGCTTTATGGTGCGCAATCCATGACCTGTGGGTCGTTGCTGCCCACGAAACTGGCCTGCTTGGCCCTTTCTTGCTCTGTGTCACAGATTGAAAACCATGTTCTAAAGTACTTCAAGCTTTGCTTAGCCCTTCACCTGTGAATTCTTACCTACCTGCTGTTTAAGGTTCCATTCGATGCAGGTGACAATTTGGAGCCAAATATTCAGAAATTTGTTTCTGGAAAACATGTAAAATTCGCATGAATAAAAGCTTCCATTAATTAATGACCACAATGACTGGTTTGTAATTCTTTCCCCATATGTTTCCAAGCTTAAGCTATCGTTAAAAATTAATCATAGTTAAATATTTTGCATATATTCTAGCCTTCTGGATTAATCTTTTTATGAGGTGCGACCATCTGATGAAAAAATATTGGGCAGCCCTAGCCTAGCTGGTTAATGTATAACAACCCTTTTTAAACCCAAACCTATTATAAAGCATTCTTGGCGCTTATGGTCGTTTTTACCAGGTCTGCAATTTGCTGTTAATGTACACATATATAATATTGCGATAGAAGATAAACCTCTAGCACAGTATCATAAGTCAACAGCGTTTTTAGTACCTTACAATTTTGCATTTCGGTGGATCTCCTACTTTCACACAAAAATAGGGATCATTTTTGCTTTCTTTTTGGAAATCGGTGGTTAAAAAACATACATAAAATTGACAAACATGGTAACGTTCGGAATTATGCGGTGTTCGAGTTCCTGTGTAAAAAGAGATTTTGTTTTTGTGATTTTATTTTTAATAACCCACTAATAATGAGATCTTGCTTTTCGTATCGTTTTAGCCTTGCCCTTTTTTTTATTATTAAAAAAAAAAAAAAAAAAACTGCAATTTAAATACGGTTTACTACGGGGGAATCCACTAACTCGGTGATAGCTCTTCCACGGCACAGAGACGGTCGATGTATTTCATCTCTTCAATGGATCGATAAAATGAGTACCAAGCGTGCCCGGGAACTGAACCCTGTGGGTATCGACTGACCACCTAACCGGAACATTTGCCTTGGTTACGTAGACTGCTACGCCACTAAGTTTAGTTTCTACAGAGAAAGCATAAATGATTCACCCAATAAAAGAAACTATTTTTGAAACAACTGCTCATGTTGCAACGTAATACATGAATTTAAAGAGAAATGCAGTATATATATGCATTTTTTAGTTAAACAAATACAGTCAACTCCCAAATATCCGCAGAATAGGGTGGCGCGATATCTGCGGATATTCCGAACAATAGGTAAAAAACGGTACTAGTGTATAGAATGGCTAAAAATATCAATAAAATAACACTCACACACACACATTTAAGTAATACTTATAAACGATAACATTGAACCGGAAAAATATGTGTAAAACCTAAAAACGAACTATAACGCACATAAGTTTGAAAAATATTTAGTAACTCTCTTGCAGTTTGTAGCTTAATTTTTTACGAAAAAGTGTCGCAGCTGTTTTCGTTTTTCTTCTAAATTTGTGATTGTAATTTTTTAAAAGCATCTTATCACCAAGCGATGTATCATGTCTAAAAGTAGGTTTTACACTGGTAAAGTTAAAACTATTGCATTTTTTTATGTGTCTGTAAATCATCACCATTATTTAAAAAAAAAAAAAAAGAAAGAAAGAAAAGTGACAAGACCCGCAAATAATCAGGAGTTTTACTGTATTCCATTCCGGGGACAGCAAATTACTATTTGGTATACCGTCAGAAAAGATTGTTCTCAAAATTCAGTACAGTTGCGACAAAAATTTTGAAAAATAATATATAATATTAATAATAACATTTAAAATAAGCAATCTGTTAAGTGACTAAAATTTAAGCCAGACTGTTGATTTGTACAATCATCTTTTTTTTTTTTTTTGAGCAGCCGATATACGGAAAAATTCAGTTACAGTACAATCATAGAAACTGAGAAATGTTTCTTTTATTTGATGTTGTTTTACAAGTGTAGGTACTCATTGCTTCTATTTTAGTAAAGTCATTTTGAATTTTAAAAATACATTTCAAACGGAGATAACTTTACTATTCACTTTGATTTAATAAATAACTAATTTTTCAAATCGGATAACAATTCAAACCATCAGACAGAGGTATTGATAAGAGAAGCTTACAACAAGCAATGTTTTACCATCTGTCTAACTCTAATGTCAACAACGGACTTATAGTATCCCATATAAAACATTTGGTGGAATTTTCCACTTATTGGAGTCAGATATGTAAATGTGTCGATATTTTCCAATATACTAGTGAAAACAAAAAGGAAATGAAAAGGGGATTCTCATCTTTCTCTCACCTAGCATCATAGTAATGATCCATATTGATTATCAGTATTACTTTCCCTTTTTATGAGATCACCTTCAAAGCACTCTGATCTTTTCAAATATTCTATTGTTTCAAAAAAAAAAAAAAAAAAAGCAGAAATGAAGAAAGAAAAAAAAATCAATTGACTGTCTTATGTGATTCCAGTCTCATTCCGAAATTAATGTTGCAGTGTTTTTTTTTTTTTTTCAGAAGCCATCAAATTCAACATACATGAGGACATATACAACATACCTCTAGGCCCACGTGGCTCCCAGTGTGTTTTAGCAAACAAAATGTGAATCTTATTTTGGTTTTAATTGCCATTTTATGATAAGTCCCACCAGAATACTGATATTATTGTCTATTCGTAAGTAAAATGACGAATATACGCTGGTTTAGTTTACAAATCAATACTTTTCTTTTATTCTTTATATTTCACATGAAAACCTAAATTTTCATAGTTTACCATCATCTAAGTATTCCAAGTAGCTACGCATAATGCACATTTAGGTTTCTCAGTTATCGTCCTCCATTACGCAAACTTAACTGTCGATGAAAAGTATTAACTCTTGAAATGCTTTGAGGGTAAACATTCAATTTCAAATAACAAAAGTACGTTATGGCAAATTTCTCCCTACTCAATATATTTATGCTCTTGCATACACGTTTGATTTATAACAGCTATAAAATTAAGTGAAAAATTCAGGATTTGGTCGTATACCGGCCCGAAAGTTAGATAGACCTCGCAAAGAGTGCCCATTAGAGATCGTGTAGCACTACCATCTAACTCCTACTTCGAGGAAGTAGGGCCATTTTTGAAGAACGGCTGCAATTTTAGCTGACGCAAATGCCTTTGTGGTTTAAGGTAAATTACAGCACCCATGGGGAATCAATAAATGCTAGGTGAACAAGTGTGCTGGTTTGTTTGTGGACTTTCGCGGCAAGAAAAATTATGATACTTCAAGTATAATAACAGAAAGTGTGCATCATTTGAGCTAATAACTTTTTGGGTAACGCATTTTTGTTAGAATGATGACATCTATTAATTTTCTGCCCAAGTAAGCAATTATGAAGGTACAGGTAAATAATAATGAAGCCACAAAATTATCAATCTGAATGCTTTTTTTTTTTTTTTTTTTCATTTAATTATTAATTCGCACAAGGTTTGAAAAATAAATCTGAAAAATCTCGATGAAAATTACATTTGTATGCTTCTTTTTCATTACGTACAAAACAGTAAGAAACTAATTTGATGATGTCAAAGTGCTCACCACTTAAATTATACTCTAATCTTTACTAAAAGTTCATGTAAAATAAAATTTCGTAAACAATAATTAAAATTGTATATATATATACATATATAAATAAATACAGAATACAGAAATACATATAATTAAAAAGGGGGGGGGAATTAAAATCCCAAAAGACTTAAAAATACATGAACATCAAAGCCTGTGCTGAACTGTCAGCGCAAAGCCGCTAGAAACAAAACAGCACATTAATATTGAAACAGGCAATCAAAACGAAAAGACGAAAACCAAAAACACAAAAGCGAACCAAAGCGCAGCATTTCATCAGGGGGAAGACCGCACTTTGGCCCGAAAAGGCTCTTTCTATATAACATGTGGGAGGGTCCCAAAAACATGTTATCTCCCCGAGAGCCTTGAAAGAAACCAGGAAAACACATAACACTCACCTTCAAACGGAAGGAACAAGGAATCTAAAAAGCACCTGAACAGATTCCGAAGATAAAAACACCTGAGTGAACTGGAAACTATGCAAGAAGCAGGTAGGAAAAAAAGTTACGGTTACGAAATATTGATAAAAACAACTACATTCAAAAAAACATTACTCTTTTGAAATCTGCACTTCAATACAATAATGTTCCGTCATCTTTTATTCTAATTATCTAAAAAAGCTGGACTGTGTTCTGTCAATATTTCGTAACCGTAACTTTTTTTCCTACCTGCTTCTTGCATAGTTTCCAGTTCACTCAGGTGTTTTTATCTTCGGAATCTGTTCAGGTGCTTTTTAGATTCCTTGTTCCTTCCGTTTGAAGGTGAGTGTTATGTGTTTTCCTGGTTTCTTTCAAGGCTCTCGGGGGAGATAACATGTTTTTGGGACCCTCCCACATGTTATATAGAAAGAGCCTTTTCGGGCCAAAGTGCGGTCTTCCCCCTGATGAAATGCTGCGCTTTGGTTCGCTTTTGTGTTTTTGGTTTTCGTCTTTTCGTTTTGATTGCCTGTTTCAATATATATACATATATATATATATGTGTGTGTGTGTGTTGGTGTGTGTGTGGTGTAATTTTTAGAACTTTACAGCCTGAGCTCTTGCATGCGTATACGCATCTTTTTTTTTTTTTTTTTTTCACTCAAATTTTACTTCCTGCGATTTATACAAGGGATGCTTTTACTCCGAGTTTGTAACAGTTATCAAGCTCATTAAATTTTGCATTTTCCCCCAAATCGATAGTTTAGGGGTTAGTTTGAAAGTAATAAATTATTATCTAACTCTTTCAACGGTGTGTCTCCCTTATGTTTCAAGTGTACTTTATCAATATAGACGCATTGCTTTCCATATACGGCTTCATCTATAGGAGAACCTGATTCGCCATCAGTGCTCACAAATACATTTTTCTGCCATTCTGGCTGACACTAATTCCTAGTTTGCATTGTACACTCGGCCAAACATTAAATAATTTCACTTATTATTATTCCTTCTGTTCAGCTCCAGCCAAATAATCCACATTATTTACTAGATTTAATTCTACCGTTAGCGAGCACAGCTACAGTAAATAACACGTTACTGCGGGTGACATGCTAATTGCTACATGATCTTCTTGAATGTTATCACTTTAAGAATTCAACAACGTTTGAATGCTTCGAGAACAATTTTCAGCTGAGTTGCAAGACATAGTTGATAATACAAGCGTCTGCTACGCTAAGGCACTTCATTTTATTAAAACGCAATTAGATAACATTCAGTTAATTACTGAATCTTTTCTAGTTTGTCGTTTGAAATTTGTCACTGTTTTGGCATAAATGTTAGAAATGAGGAAATCTGGAATCATTTTAATAATAAAACGGGAATGTGTAATCGAAGTCCGAAATTAACATATTATCTTTGTAAGTAGTTTTAAACACTTTTAGAAGAGACATTTGATGTTGGGGAAAATGTTAAATATGTTTAGAAAATTTTCAGAGCAGAAGGAGAGCATCTTTTTGAGGAAATTAATTTTACATTTAAACTATTTTCAGGTTGTTCTGTTGAATAAACGATGATAAATTTTAATTAAAAATAATATCGTTAGTTTATTTCTTAAATTTATAACTTTTACTAGTAGACTATGACCTTGTAATCCGAATGATATCCAGTAAATACTCAGTATCACGATTACACATTAAATGAACATGGAATAAAATGTTTATCCGTACATCAAGTTACAACGACATTTAGATTGTTTTTTAATTATATTGCGCTACAGTCATAAATCTCCTTGACAGTAATTAAGGTCGAGACAGGGTCGTTTTAACGTGAAACTAATGCATGCGTAATGAAATTTGAACTATCAGCTAGCTTAACTATTTGATAAGAGAAATAGTGGGGTACCTCCCAATTGATCAATTCCCTCCCCCCCTCCACTATTCACTCTTCTCCTCAGCCTTTAAATCAAATTAAGTTGATCATAACTTTTTTAGAGAATTGAATTTCGACTAAATTTGAAAAACTCTACAGATCATATTTTACAAATCAGCTATAAATAAACAAAATAAAGAGAGAATGGCTTATGTTTACGACATTAAAAACAGACTTTGTAACATGTCCATAAATTACAAGACACAGATTTTCACTCCCCCCCCCCCTGAAATTGGTTTCATGATACGTAACAAATCATTGTCGTAAGCGACTGTGGGTGAAAAGCCAAAACATATTGTTTAATTATTTTATTCTTCTGTTTGTAATAATAATAACGTAAAATGGAGTAAACTAATTTTTGAATTTTTCCGTGTAATATATTAACATAGTGGCTGTTTTTTAATCAGAAACGGGAGCATTACAGCTTGCATTGACACGGGTGTCAACTAATGGGTAGTAATAAAATTTGATGATGCCACTTTATTTGAGAGTTACTTAGTTAAGTTTTGTCCCATAAAGTTTTGCATATTTTGATGGTAAATTGTTTGAAAAAAGGGAAGGAACACTATTTTTTGTGCATTATTAAGATTATATACTTACTTTTCGAAAGGAAAATTCATTGATTTTATTGAATATCGTCCAGAAAATAGTCCCAGTTTTGCTTGATAGTACACATTTTAACCTCTAAAAGCTAAGATTAGGATCCCCTTTCGGTCCCCTTTTTTTAGAAGTTAGGTCCCTCTTCTCCTTGAGGACACCATTAAAAAATATGTTGAGAACTCTTTAATGGATTAAATAAAACTCAAAAATTAGTAAAAAAAAATGTTTAATATTTTGCATTTGAAACGTAAGTGTTGATATCAGGAACTAGAGAAAGTTTACTTTGTCTGCTCTTGTTTTTAAATTTATTTCAACGTGATGTAAGTTAACTGACTTTTTGTGACGCCTAAATCAAATCCTATAACTCTGAAAGAATCAAAATGTTTTAATCAAACATACAACTTTAAAAAATTAAATTTAAATTTTAAAAAATTAAAATTTAGTTGATTATTTTTGTCACTTTAATACTGTGTATTATTCCTTTGAGATTCAACTTAAAAAATTGCTATGAACGACGTAAAACTTTTAGTTAAGCGTTATCTACATTGTGTAGAAAAAACATAAATGACAAACGATTTATTTTCTTAATAAAATAAAACATATTTTTTGTTTCCTATTTAATGAAGAATATTATTTGCATTTTTTACTTTCTAAACTAAATCATTTTTAATGCTGGATTCTCTTCATGTAGTTTAGTCACTATTTATTCAGAAAGGAAGAAAAACATTAGCTGCGAGTTAAAATTATTTCATCCTCTTCGTCAAATCTTTTCCTTCCAGAGATTAATTTACTTGGGGAAAAAAAACCTAAAAAATACTCGTAGATAAGTGAGGATATAAATTAAATATGATTGAAAGTATATCTCTTTTATTCTTTCAAATAGAAGCGAAAAAATTTCGCGATAAATGATTGTGAAAGGAACTATTTTATTACAATTTGCGAAATGGGCGTGAGACTAGTCATCAAAGAAAAACGCCCTTTCATGAAATGAATTGTGGATACTATTTCACAGTAAAACGTGTAATTTGCTATAAGTACCTGTGCAGTTTAATGAACAATACTGCAACTATGATCGTTGTATAAGAATAATGAAAATTTATACGAATGCTCATTAAACAAAAAATATTGGACAGAACGCTTCATTCATGCACTCCAATAAATCTATGGGACATACTTTTTTTTGTGTCTGGTGAATTAATTGGTGAAGAAACTGAAATTAAATTGAGTTAAAGTTCATGATGTGCCTATTCTGGAGTTGGGAGACTATAAGATGTCCCAGGGTCGTACTCTAAGTTAAAAAAAAAAGAAGCAAAAATGGCTTGGCAGTGTGATCTGGTTTGTAAACACTTTCTGCAAATGAGGTCGGATCTTGAAGTATTATCTAGAGATATTTTCATGCTTTGAAAAAATAGTCATACTTAGTCTTGTTGTTAGTCTTGTTGCAACGATATGTTACTATGCCAGTTGTCAATTGTACTGACTGGAAAACGCTGCTTTTGGGCTTACCTGTGCTATGAACTATGTGTTACTATGTTTGTAGAAAGCTAGAACTTTAAATGTTCCCACCTTTGGCTTACAAAGATACTTTTCTTCCCTTTTTCAACAATGTAAAAAATTAAAGTCGTTTTAAAAAGCTCCATCTATTTAGACCACAGTATCCCAAATTACGCAGAATACATGGAATCTGACTGAAACATTTTTTTTTCTGAACCAATAAATATTTTCATGAATTAAATAAGACAAAATGGCCTACAAAAGCCGACACATGAACTCGAAGTTTAAGGTAAAAATTACGAAATTCATCACTTGACACATACACCCAAAGCTATTTAGCCAGAGAATAATACCAGGTGTTGAGATGAAACGTAATTCGTGTCAACAGTTTGTCTGATGTATCTAAGAATGGTGAAATAAAAACAAAACATCTATACACCATTGAAATCCGAGAACAAACAATTGTATCTCCCCATTAATGTTCTTATCTATCTAATTATCTATGTCCGGTTATCTTCTCAAGAGGTCAAGACTGCGGTGCGGAGACCGGACGAACGTATTTATTAAATTCCTGGGAAGTCATTACACCCTGTCTGATCTCTGGTGGGTAACAAAAAGTGGGAGTATTCAATGAAAATCACAAAAAAGGTCTCATTTGGCTTTCCTACAGCTAAGAATACAATAAATATAAGTAGCAACAAATGAAATAAATGCAGACTGAATCACGGAAGAAAAAAAAAATTCTTCTCTAGCTAGTTATAAAATTATCGAGTTTTTTTTTTTTTTTTTTGCAATATATCCTTTGTCTTGCCTTTTTGTCAGTTTTTTATTTTGAGGTGATTGATACGAATAGCCTTTTATTTTGAAGGATTGCTGAGCATATTGCAATGGTGATTTTTACAGGTTGCTAACTATATAATAAAAGGTATATTTTAAGTCTGTTGCCGTTATTTAGAAATTGATGTCCCAATTATTGTGTGAATTTCTAAAGGCTATTGTCATTTCTTCAATAGCGATTTTTAGTGCCTGTTGACGTATTTAGGAATGTTTTACCTTATTCTATTTAGAATTAACCGTTTTTTTTATTTTGTTGGGGTTTTTTAAGTTTATTTTTTTACTTTATTTTAAAGAGGATTTTCAATTAAATATCTTATTAATGATTCGAGTGTGAATGTTGGATATGTGTCATATATTCTCCTGTTTTTTAACAACCATCGAAAGAGCCCATCCCAAGCTGGGTTGCATATCTATTTCTGGCACATTAATCTTAAAACATCTTAATAAATTTCAAATAATAAAAACACTTAAATCTTCGCCTTTAAAAGAAGTTTACTTAATTTCCAACTAGATGCAGAAATTGAAATGTCTCAAACATTAACAAATTTTAGAATCGTACTTGCCATTGTAAATAACAGTCATGAATTAACGTTTGGAAAATAAATTCTACAATGTTATATAGTATAAATGTATATGAAGTATTAGTTCAAGATCTTCCAGAAGCAAACCTTTTTTTTCTTTAAAACTTATCCATTGATTCTGGTTTGGAAAAGAGTGAATTACTGTCAGATATACTTCATTAATTTCAGAATATTGCTCTTGTTTTAGTTTCACGACAGGGTTTTGTCAAATAAGCTGAAAAGTAAAGCAATATGATAAATTACTTTGGTCAAATCAAGTTTCCATTCTACCAATATTGTATCAGCTAACACTTGCTCCTCTGAAATTTCATAAGTCTTTGCCAAAAATATGCAATGAAACAATTATGAAAAAGAGGGTAAAGAGAATATGGACAAATATAAATTCAAGTAGCATTCAATGTGAAATATTTGCTCGGAAAAGGAATTGTTTGATAAAATATTTAATATTTGGGAAGCTTTTCTTCGTAACTTTGCCTTCTGCCACTTAAGGAATTTTCGAATAGTTTCGTGATGTGCAGTTAATTTGAATTTTTAACATTAAAATTTTTGATTTGCTTACTCGAAACTCGATATACTAGAATGAATAAAGAGTTTTATTATTTGCTGTACTTTGAGGCGGCTACGTACTTGATAGTGTGCTCTACCTTTGTAAATCTTGAAACATTTCCAGTCCAAAATGCTTCTTGATTTGTTTTTATGTTCTGGATTGAAGCTTACTTATGCGTCTAAGGCCTAAATTCAGATTTTGCTGCATTTCATTTTTACAGATTTTTTCGCTGTTGGTTCGAAGATATAGTTATCAAAGAAATTTTGAATTTAGTTCCTGCAGGGTATACTTATGAGCTAAATCATTTTTTAAAAATGTAATAACATTAAGGAAAGTTAAAAATATATTTCTCCTAGTTTTTCTCAACATTTCGTCCCATGAAGATAGAGCTTTCTTTTTGTATAATGGCAGACTTCTATTAGTTGACGTGAATTAGTACATATAAGCTCTATTGTATCTGGCCATTACCCTAAAAATGTTTTTATATATTTTGCTGTTTTGAAAAGGCGGGAGGAATCCAAGTGTTAACTTATTACCAAAACTTCCTTGTTTGGTTATTTTCTTCCACTTTTTGTAGCTGTTTTTAACTAAACTTTTATCAGAAATCACTTCCATTTTATAGACACCGATCAAGTTCGAAATTTTTATTATGAGTTTATTTTTTTTTAAGATGTCCGTGTGGGACTTAGAAAGTAGGCAAGCCAGTCATTTGTTGATGGTGGTGTTGGAGGGAAGGGGAGAAGTCAATCGCCCCCATGATTTTGGAAACACTTTTTCAGTTTTTTATTGAAGTGAGCTTGGTGTTTTTTGTTGTTTTCCAATAAAATTTGCATTGCTTGCCTTCCTCTGCACAGGAAAAACTCGAAATGATGGGCCTGAAAGTGGGTAACTATCAGCCCGTCATGTCTAACTTTTCCAAGGAGGAGGAGGGGGGCAAAGGGTTTGTACTCAATGTAAATGACACAAAAAAACTGCAAAAGTCAGTTCTACTTACATGTAAATACATTGATTTCCTAAAACCAGGGGGCAGGGGACAATTGACCCTTTCTGACACCCCTAAATGACGGGCCTGGTAAACATCATACAGTTTTCATACGAAATAGGAAAAAGCATAACGAATCCTATCAGACAACTAAAATGAGCAGTTGACATGAGTCACAATTTTGTTCCAAAGCTGAGTCAAAATAAAAGTTCTACACTTCGGCAGAGCAGCATTTGAAACGCAGTGGTTCAAACGAGGACTCTGACAAAAAGTTGCATAGGCTTTCATTGAAAAGCTTTTCTAAGTTATGCTGTAAAGCAGTTCCTACTAGAGCTATTAGTACTATCTTACCCCAAAACAGATAAGTGTTTCTTTCACCACTTATACTAGTTATCTCCAAATGTTTATTCTTTTCACTTACCCCTTTTCTTTTAGATGCCTCAATCGTTCTTAAAAATATTATTATGTTTAAATGATACATAGTACCGAATAGGTTATTTAGTAACCTTTATTTTATTCTTTAAAAAAATACATAATATTTTTTCTCAGAAAACACTAGGAAATAAAATGTAAATGTTTAGAAAATGTACATAAAAGAATACTATATTTTAATGAAACAGAAATAGACAGGAAATTAAAAATATTATTCCGTTTAAATGATACAAAATACCGAATAGGTGATTTAGTAACCTTTGTTTTATTCTTAAAAAAACAATTCAAATATTTTGTCTCAAAAAACACTAGCAGACAAAATGTAAATGTTACAGAAAAAAGCACCTAAAAGAAATATTATGTTTCCATGAAGCAGTAATAGGTAGGAAAAAAATCATACTTAATGCATTAGTAACAAATCACAAAAAAGAAACTGAAGAAAAGTGTCTTTTGGGAAGTTTGATTTTCAACAGTAAATGTCATTGAATGTAAAACTACGTTCAGTTCTATTAACCTAATTCCACAAGCCATCATCCGGTAAATGAGAAAATAAGGATAATTCTCATTTCCTCCGCCTTACGACTTTGATGATTCGGAACGAAAGTTTCTTCTCTAACCTGCACTTTAACAATTTAAGCAGATTGGTAAGAAATCGAATTTTGAAACTTGGAATGAACTACGATTTGATTTTTTTTAGCTTTCAGAAAAGACACTTTCACTGGTTTATCTTAATGTTTTTAAACGATATGATGGGAAGGGTGGAAGAAAACTGTAACTAATAATAATAATGATCATATATATATATATATATATATATATCTTAATATATAAAAATTACGTGTCCCTGTGTTTGTGGCCAATGGACTCCTCAGCTACTGAACCGATTTTAACCAAATTTTACACGCAGTTTCAGTTTGGTCCAACTTAAATGATAGGATAGTTTTTATCTCAATTTAGGACCGCAATATATTTTTTATTGCAAATTATGTATTTAGCTACCAGCTTTTCTGTGTTCTTGGTAAGCCTTTTTACTAAGCCTTTTTTGACACCTCCATGGCTGAGCGACATAAAGCACACGTTCTGGCAGCTTCTGGAGCGCAGTAAACAAGTAATAATCTTTCTTAATATATAAAAATTATGTGTCCCTGTGTTTGTGGCCAATGGACTCCTCAGCTACTGAACCGATTTTAACCAAATTTTGCACGCAGTTTCAGTTTGGTCCAACTTAAATGATAGGATAGTTTTTATCTCAATTTAGGACCGCAATATATTTTTTATTTCACATTATCTATTTAGCTATCAGCTTTTCTGTATTCTTGGCTAAAATTCTTTAAACATACCCGGAATGCCACCACATAATCTGTGGTTAAAAATTGGTTCACCCATAGTTCTTCTACGTAATTTAAATCTACCGAGATTATACAATGGTACGCGTTTAGTTATCAGAAAAATCACCGGGAACATTATTGAGGCAATCATTTTGACTGCCTCAAGACTAGCAAGTTTAAAGATGAAGTAGGGGAGAGTGGTAATGAATGGGCCACTTTTTGGTTTTGAATTTTTGTAATTTTTTCTAACACTTTGTTTTAACTCTAAATTGGTGTTTTAGTTACTTTACTTATCTGGCTATCTAAAAAAGTCATAAAAGTTGGATTAGCACCTGTCTATAATGAATTATAATAGAAAATAAAAATTTTGAAATTTGACCCATTCAACCCCACCTATGGGGTTGAATGGGCCATTGAAGGGAATGAATGGGCCACTAAATGAATTCAATGAAAACATGTGGATTTAATCTTTTATTTGCTGAATATGACAAAATAAATGTGGCACTTGACATGATGATACAAAATCATACTGATTTAAAATTATATAAACATCAAAACTGATGCAATTAAAATAAAACTGATGCATACCAATTGTAGCAGAAAAATGACTTAATAATGAGATTGTAAGAAATAAATAACATCAAATATATATAAAAAAAATAACAGATAATACACACTATGATTTAACAAAATTTATATATTTCAAAAATAATATTAAAAATCACTTTCAAAAACTTCATCTTCATTTTCAAACTTGTCAAAATTCAAAAATTTTTTTCAAAATTTACTAGACATCGGGAATAAGAAATATCTAACTTAAGTTACCAAAAAAGAAAATGAAATTGTACTGTGAGGAATATAATATGATGGAGAGAGGGTGGCTTTTTCAAGCCACGCACTGCGACCAGAGGTCTATTGTACTATAGGAATATAATACAGATCTGCAAATTACACAGGCCAACAAAAAAAACCTTTTTGAAAACTTTTTTAATTTTAATAGCTGATCTTGATAGATTTTTATGTGCTGAATCCAAATCTGCTTGTAGTTTTTATGTATCACCCTTAGTTTCCAAGCAAAATGTATTTTATTATATAGTCTAATACCCATTTACAGTATATAGGGAAATCAATGAACCACTGTAGAATCGTAAAAATGGTTTGTATTTACAGTAAAATACTTGGAATAGTAATTTTATGTGATGATACAAGGTTCACTTGTCAACTGGAATTGCTTTATATTTTCTTTCCCTTTTTTCCTTGAAGCTTCTTGTGTAGCTTTTCCTGCGATGAATAGCTTGCTGAACTTCCCGGTGAAGTGACCAACAGTAATCCCCCATCATGTTGTAGCATGTGTTTCAGCAGTGCTGCCAACATCATCTTTGTTCATTAGATCTATTTTTTCCCCTATTTTTGTTATCTTAACTATGAAAAAGCTGTTAAATTCTAAAAATGTTTCTTTATTTCATAAATGTAACTATAAAATGTGAATAAATGGTGGGTGATACAACTTTTTAAGCATCATATTTGGATTCAGCAACCTAAACAACATAAGAATAAGGTATTTTCATTAAAAAAGTTTTTTCATCGTTGGCCTGTATTATCTTTAGAAGTTACTACAAACATATTTTGACGACAGTAATCTTTATCTATGAGTCAGTTGTGTTTCATATTAATGCGAAAATCCAAAGAAAAGGAAGAAAAACAATATTTAGGTGGCCCATTCATTACCATGACATAGTGGTCCATTCAGCCCCACCTATACTTTTTGAATACATTTAGGTTTTTTAAGTATGTTGAATTTAGATAACATCAAAATACATCTTAAGATTAGTTTATACATATGGAAAGACTAACTTATACATATGTATGCAGTGAAATACTTGGTACATTTTAGCTAGGAAATGTTTTACTAAAAAGGGAAAAACTTACTTTTCAGTCAGATTCTTGACCATGTCCTCTAGTTTGAAAATGGCTCAGAACAAACGAATGAAAGTTGGATGATTTTAGTAGAACAAATAGCTACATCTGTTGGTGGCATCCAAAAAAAAATTCATGCAAATACTTTTTCATATTTTGTTAGTGGCCCTTTCATCACCATGGCCCATTCATTACCACTCTCCCCTAGTTCTGTTGCCACGTATCCCAATGACACCGTCAGACTCTTCAATACCCTTCAAAAGGCTACGGTTTCCCATTCGTTTAGCTTTCGCCATGTCCATTAATAAGTCCCAAGGACAAACAATGTCGATTTGCGGTTTAGATTTAGAAAATCTATGTCTGTCCCATGGGCAACTATAGGTCGCTGCTCCCGTGTGGGAAAACCGTCCAATCTATTTTTGTTTACAAGAGACAGATTAACAAAGAATATTTTGCACCGATTAGTGTTGAGTTAAACTGAAATTAAAAATGCTTATAATTCAAAAAATAACAAATAATATTGTTTAATTATCTACCCTACCTACATTATTAAAAAATAAAATGTTACAATAGCAATTAGCAAATTTTTAATTAACTTAATTGTTACAAGCTTGAATATAATATTTCTAAGTACTAAAATGCTACATTTTTTGTTGATTTTTTGTTTCTAGCAAACTTAGGAAATTTTTGTTCGATTTTCTTCATATTTTGACCTCAAATTCATATTTATATGAAGTTGATCTCTATAACGGTAATAAAGTTTTTCGTTTCCATTGAAACATTATAGTTCGTTTAACCCATACCTTAGCCCCTTAGCCACAGCAACGCGTGGCCGGGTCAGCTAATATATATATATATATATATATATACCCTGATAGCACGGTGACCAAAATGTGACGCTTTTGTGACCCGTGACGCTCGTCACAAGCGCAGTCGCAACCACGTCACCGCGACTTACGAATGTCCGACCGCGGTGACGTCACAGTGCGACTTTACAGTGACGGCGCATGACGACCCAATTGCAACCGAGGTCACCTAGTGACGGTTTGGCGACCTCACATCGCAGTCACAGCGACCGATGTGACCAGTCAGTGACTTGTGTGTGAAGTTGCGGCGGCGTCACAATGCGACTTCACAGTGACGGCGCCCGACGACCTGTCATAAAATATTTTTTTTAATTTTGAAAAATTAAACGAGTCTTTTACTGACATCAGAAATCACTGATATAAGAACCTGGATTGAATCAACATACTTTCCGCCAACCGTTACGCTGCGAAACCCATTGTCCCACGCCTGGAATCGAACCCGGGTCGTCTGGATGCAAGCCGAGAATTCTAACCACTATACTAGACGAGAGTTACAAGAGGAAACTCAAAAAGTAAAGAGCTGCTGAAGGTCACATTGTGGTCACAAAGTGAGTCACATCCACGTCGATGTGACAGTTTTAAGTCACAATGCGACTTTACCACGACGTCAGAGAAAAGTCCCACTTGCGTCTTCAGGCGTTGCTACTGCAATGCTTTTGTGACCCTCGCATGCGTCCCAAGTGAAGTCGCAACCAAGTTACTTACGAATGTCAGCAACGGCGACTTCACAATGCGACTTTACAGTGACAACGCCTGACGACCCAATTGCAACCTAGGTCTCCGAGTGACGGTTTAGCGACGTCACATCACAGTCACAGCGACCGATGCGACCAGTCAGTGACGTACGCGTGAAGTCGCGGCAGCGTCACAGTGCGACTTCACAGTGACGGCACCTGAGGACTTCTCCGCCTTGTGACTTCTCCGCGAGCTGACACTCGTAAGTTGCTGCCACATGTTTGCGACTTCGCTTGTGAGGTATCACAAAAGCGTCTTATTTTGGTCACTGTGCAATTCGTAGTCACATCCCCGTTTGTTGCGACTTTTTTAAATCGCAATAATGCTTTGAAGAATTTCATTTAAAAGTCACAAATAAGGCGCAAAATCAGCACTAAGTGACATCGACTGCCTGCGTGCTACCAGGCGTCGTCACTGCAACATCGCACTTGTGATGTCGCCGCGAATTTTCATTCGTAAGTTGCAGCCACCTCTTTGAGACTTTACTTGTGACGTACCCGAGTCACAAAAGCGTCTTATTTTTGTCACTGTGCTATTCATAATCATACCCCGTTTTCGCATCTGCTGTAAATCACTACAGGGCTTTACAGCGACGTCATTTAAAGGTCACAAGTAAGTAAAGAAATTTGATAGTGACAATGATGCTTTTGTTACTGCTGTCTGTAAGAAAGTGATTGAGGCTCTTAAAAAATTTTTTTGACTGATTTTGTAACGTAAAATTATTAATTCGGTATTATTAATTCGGTCTTCAATCGGTAAAAAAAGATTTTTATGAAAATTCACATTAAGGTCACAATGTGACGTCTCCACAACATTACATTGTGACCGGTCACAATTCAGCTGTCACAGCGACGTTGTAGTGAAGTCACACGCAAATGTCGCAAACGAGTCACAATGTGACTTTTGTGCGTCGTCACAATTGAGTCACGGTGTGACTGTGACGCTTGTGACTCGCAGTGACGTCACTGTGACTTATCCGTGACACATTGTGCTATTAGGGTATATATATATATATATATATATATATATATATATATATATATATATATATATATATATATATATATATATATATATATATATATATACAGGGTGTTCCAAGTCAACTGTCATGACCTTTATTTCCTCAACCGTTAGAGATAAGCATACAGTTCATTTAGGAAAAAAATCTCTAAATTACGTTTCATGACGTCTTCGAGAGAACGCTCTCTCGATGACGTCATGAAACAATGCAAAATCTTGATTTTTCAAAAAGTCATAACTCGGTCAATTTTTGTGGTAGAAGAGTGATTTTTTTTTAGTTTTAAACGTTACAGTGTCAAGAATGTTTTACTAAATATGATTGATAGGACTGGGGGGCTGTATAAAAATCTAAATTTCGTAACTCTTTCAAAATTTGATTTTTTGAAAAACATTGAATAGACCCAAAATTCCTTTTGTAATTTAGAGATTTTTTCCTAAATGAACTGTATGCTTATCTCTAACGGTTGAGGAAATAAAGGTCATGACAGTTAACTTGGAACACCCTGTATATATATATATATATATATATATATATATATATATATATATATATATATATATATATATATATATATATATATATAATATATATATATATATATATATATATATATATATATATATATATATATATATATATATATATATATATGAGCGATTCCATACCAAATCACCGAAAAAAAAAAAAGTCGTACTCGGATTTTTTTTTAATTTGGTACACAGATTGATGGTATAGAGGTATGAAAAAGCCCAAAAGGAAAGTTACCTGCTCCACTTATTTTCTGAGATACATGCCCTCAAAGTTTGTCCGCCACGTCAAAATACTAAAAAAGTAATGTTATTTAATCATTTTTTATAAAAAATCATACTCATGCAAAATAAAAGTGTTAGATATCTATGGAAACTAGTTACTCCAGGCATTCTGAAAAAAAATACTAGAACGTTCATAATGAAAATTGCCAAGGTACAGGGCTCTTTGAAGTTGTCACCACAAAAACTTGATTTTGCAGATTTTGCTAAAATTCAGGCATTTATTACAAAAAAAGGCAAACAAAACCAAAGGTTTTCTCACTTTCTGGTAGTGTACAGGTCCTCCCTGTAAGTTGCTACGCAATAAATTTTTTGGGTTTCTCACTCCTTCTTGGAAAAAATGCGTTTTTGGCCATCTTGGCAGCCATTTTTCTCATAAAGGGGGAGCAGTAGAAACTTTAACATTTTTTTTAAACAAGCCACTGATATATTAGCTATTCACAGAAAAAGAGTTTACTTTTGGTTATTTCTCCCATTAAGAGATATCCTGCTGACAGTATATGCATGTTTTTCGCGACGACCATATGCTTTTGTTCCCCCTCTCATGGACTTAAAATTAATTAAACCAAAAAATAATGATATATTTATTATTAGCTGTATTATCTACCCAATATGTCATGAAATTTAATTTATTAAATCATTGAACAATAAATTAGATAATTGATGAAAACAAGAAAAAGTATTTCTCTGATGCCTGAGCATTATGCATTCATAATTATAAAGCACTAAATACTTTCTTGAGAAATTAATTAACATAAATGAGCTCTAAATATTTATATTATAAGCAATACCCAATATTGTGATTGGGATACTCCTGTTTTTAATTGAAGAATTTCTTGAATATCATATGAATATCAGGAAAATAAATGAGGTCTTTTCGTTTGATGTAGGATATTTTATGACAAATTTCATTTGATGGGCTACTAACTGAACATGGTGATAAAGAGCTATTAATTTCAGCATCGAATTCCGTTTTACCTTATTAACAGTTAAATATTTACAAAATAATTAAATAAATACTTTAATATAAAGCCATGCTTGAAGAATTAAAATTAGTGCAACTAATTTATTCCCATACTGATCTTTACAAAATTGACATGCGTTGAGCACTGATAAGAACTGACAAGAAAAAGTTTACTCACTAAAATATTAGTTCACAGATACTATAAAGCATACATTCTATTTTCTACAAAATAATACTGCAACAAAGAACAAGGGTATCCTCCTGTTTATAGCCATCAATCAGGAACATCCAATCACAAGATTGGGTATTGCCTATGAGATAAATATTCGAAGCTCCTTTATTTTAATTGATTTTTCAAGAAATTCTTTAGTACCTACCCCTTTATACCCTTGTTCTTTGTTGCAGTATTATTTTGTAGAAAATAGAATGTACGCTTTATAGTATCTGTGAACTAGTATTTTAGTGAGTAAACTTATTCTTGTCAGTTCTTATCAGTGCTCAACACATGTCAGTTTTGTAAAGATCAGTATGGGAATAAATTAGTTGCACTAATTTTAATTCTTCAAGCATGACTTTATATTAAATTATTTATTTAATTATTTTATAAATATTTAACTGTTAATAAGGTAAAATGGAATTCGATGCTGAAATTAATAGCTCTTTATCACCATGCTCAGTTAGTAGCCCATCAAATGAAATTTGTCATAAAGTATCCTACATCAAACGAAAAGACCTCATTTATTTTCCTGATATTCATGTGATATTCAAGAAATTCTTCAATTAAAAACAGGACTATCCCAATCACAAGATTGGGTATTGCTTATAATATAAATATTTAGAGCTCATTTATGTTAATTAATTTCTCAAGAAAGTATTTAGTGCTTTATAATTATGAATGCATAATGCTCAGGCATCAGAGAAATACTTTTTCTTGTTTTCATCAATTATCTAATTTATTGTTCAATGATTTAATAAATTAAATTTCATGACATAATGAGTAGATAATACAGCTAATAATAAATATATAATTATTTTTTGGTTTAATTAATTTTAAGTCCATGAGAGGGGGAACAAAAGCATATGGTCGTCGCGAAAAACATGCATATACTGTCAGCAGGATATCTCTTAATGGGAGAAATAACCAAAAGTAAACTCTTTTCCTGTGAATAGCTAACATATCAGTGGCTTGTTTTAAAAAAAAATAAAGTTTCTACTGCTCCCCCTTTATGAGAAAAATGGCTGCCAAGATGGCCAAAAACGCATTTTTTGCCTTATGGCTTATTTTTAAGCTAAAATATTTCCAAGAAGGAGTGAGAAACCCAAAAAATTTATTGCGTAGCAATTTACAGGGAGGACCTGTACACTACCAGAAAGTGAGAAAACCTTTGGTTTTGTTTGCCTATTTTTGTAATAAATGCCTGAATTTTAGCAAAATCTGCAAAATCAAGTTTTTGTGGTGACAACTTCAAAGAGCCCTGTACCTTGGCAATTTTCATTATGAACGTTCTAGTATTTTTTTTCAGAATGCCTGGAGTAACTAGTTTCCATAGATATCTAACACTTTTATTTTGCATGAGTACGATTTTTTTATAAAAAATGATTAAATAACATCACTTTTTTAGTATTTTGACGTGGCGGACAAACTTTGAGGGCATGTATCTCAGAAAATAAGTGGAGCAGGTAACTTTCCTTTTGGGCTTTTTCATACCTCTATACCATCAATCTGTGTACCAAATTAAAAAAAAATCCGAGTCGGTCGTGCGACCCCCATTCGGTGATTTGGTATGGAATCGCTCATATATATATATATATATATATATATATATATATATATATATATATATATATATATATATATATATATATATATATATATATATATATATATATATATATATGTCTGTATGTATGTATGTATACACAAAGGGCATTCCATAAAAACTGAGAGTTATTTTTTGACGAAGTGGGAACACAGCGAAACCAAAATATAGAAGCGCAGACGTTTTTTTTTTTTTCAAACGGTTAACTGCACGTTTATACAAAATTCTAAACAAAGCAGACGATTTTATTTTTCTACAGTTCTGTGCTTGTTTAAAAAACTTTTATTTGCCCTGCAGAAATAGAGATGGGTGATTCAGAGTTAAAAAACGAAATGCGTTGTACCATAAAATTTTGCTATTGTTTGTGCTGCTCCAGAAACAGGTAAGTTAATCAAAGAATCTTACAAAAACAAAGGTTTTGGTGAGTCTACGATTGGTGAGTCAACGAGGCCTTGGAGCCAGTTCTGCAGACAAGAGCCTTTCTTGAAATCACCATGCCATCTAAAAATCGTAGACTCACCAAACATTTGTCTTTGTAAGTTTCTTTGATTAACTGAACTGTTTCTGTAGCTGCACAAACGTTAGCAAAATTTTATGGCACAACGCATTTCGTTTTTTAACTCTGAATCACTTATCTCTGTTTCTGTAGGGCAAATAAATTCTCATGACGGGGTGGTTTAGAGCTGTTACACACATCAGTATTAATAATAGTAGCATCTTTATCTTTATTTCAAAAACACTTTCATGAACGCTAATAGTGTTGGAGATACAGCAGACATAATGTAATAACATTGTGTTTTGGGCCTCCCTTCTCCCCCCTCCTAACTCCCAAACCCGAAGTTCAAACCCATGGGACTTTTTCTGCGCTATCTCCTTATGTCACAGAAGAACTTGGTATAGGTGCAGATTGTATTTTCTGAATGCGCGGGGCAAGACTTTAACCCTACACTGCATGATTTTTTATTTTTCTTAGAAAAAAATATGTGTTTGTCAATGTAAAAAGAAAACATGGAAAAATATTTAAAAAAATTTAACTCTAAATTTTCACCACTTTCTAATTAAAAATAGTTTTGTTGCCAAATGGCTACACCATGCATTCAGCAGATAAAAATGATTTTAAATGATTTTCTTGGAAACAGTTTTTTTTTTTTTTTTGAAAAAAGTCGAGAAATTGAACATTTGGTGCACTATACTCTTGCAATCCTTTACATTTTGGCATTTTACATCGTTGTTTCTCTGTACTGTGTTCTTTCCGATGATCAATTCTGTCAAATCTGATATCTTTTGGAGGCTCTCTCGCGCAAGCTTTCTTTTTTTTTTTTGGTTTGTAACTCTAGTTCCTCTGTAGCTAATGGTCTCCCTCTTTTTGATACTTTTTTATTAGTTTCACATGTGGGTTTGTTTGTTTGTATGTATGTAACTCTGAATAAAAGATAAAATTGACGTTCTTTTGCAAATATAAAAGTAATATATTTAATATTAGTTTTAATACTAAAGGCTAAACTATATTACATGTTGATGTATTATAAGTGCATGTAAACTTAAGTGCGGATATTCAGTAGTTTTGAAAATCAGAGGGAAACCAGGGATGATCACAGCGCATTCCTATGTAAAAGCGTATTTTTTAGTTTTTTCTAAAACTATACTTTAAAATTATTAATGATTTTACTTGTCCGTGTAAGCACAACGTTTGTGCTAACTGAAATCTATAATGAACACTTTTTAAAGGCTTTTCTCTATGGATTTTTCGTTTGTTCACTCTGTTGAACATCAACTAAGCATTGATAATTGCGAGGTCTAATAAACGGTAAAACAGCTGAAAATACCACCTTTTGGTCTGCATGATTATTTTATACCTTCCAAAAAGAGAAAGAAACGAGCGCAAAACATGAACAAAGCACATACTTCATGAACTATAGAGATGAATCGAAGTGTTCTTTGGATGCTTACTGCATAATGTTGCCAAATGGCTACAGACATGTAATATGTCCTAGATTTTTTCCAAATAAGTATTTTGATGTAAAACGCATCTTAAACGAAAGATAAATGTTTATTTTATTCATGTTATTTCTTTAAAAGACAAAGAAAAATATTTCATTGTAAAAAATAATTTCAAAACTTGGTAGTTTAAGTGATTTTAAAAGCTATCCATATGGATTCATTTAAGAGCATGTAATAGACCAGTACTGCCATGTATGGAGGATAAATGGTGATAATTGCTTTAAATATGCCTAATACTTGCTTTTTATGCATTCAGTTGCCTTATGACTACATTCTGCTATTTATAAGGAGGACAAATTGTCCATGTATCCAATTGGCAACACCATGCAGTGTAGAGTTAACTGGACTACAAGGCAGCGCGACAAATGTTTTTTCAAACAAATATGAGCAGCGCTTTCCTTTTTAGCAGGCTCGATTGACAAGGAGCTCCTACATTTTTGCAAAAATTATGGATTTTTTTCTAAAAAAATATTCAAAACTGTTCGATTTATTTTATTATGTACTTTTCCAAAAAAAAAAGGGAAAGAGAAGGGAAAAAATTCATTAACTGGAACAAATTTTTGTAAGGTGAATGGTACTTGTAAACACAAGTGATACAGTTGAACACTAGGAAAGTACTAGGAAGCACTGTTATATTAGTGAATTTACACTATTGTTTATAGATTTACGATAACAGTATTATTATTCGTCTTACTGTTAGTACGGATATTTTTAAAACTGTTTCTTGATACAAGTTAAAATTGATCTTCGTTTATGATTACTTGTACATGAATATCAATTCTATATTTCACTTTGTTTAATGAGAGTTCTGTGTTGGTTAAGATTAATGTGTTAGAAACACGCATCTGATGCTTTCAATAAAATTCACAACATTGATACCAAAGTATCTTATCGTAATTCATTTGCGCTCAAAAGTAATCTCTTTCCCATCTTTCAGCATTAACCTAAGTAATTTGCAATGAATGAATATTTATGAATTGCATTTCGTCTGATGTAAACTTTACGGAATAGTTAAGATAACCTTTAAAATCTGTATGCGTACCTCCGTTTTCAAATTACTTTACAGACGATTTAAAGTATAAATTTGTGGTAAACATTTATTTATTCTACACTTACGGCTTTATTTGGGAACAAATCTTTTTGAAAGATGCGACAATTTTTAATTGGTCAAAAAAATTTCAAACTTACTTTCCCACCCATATAATACTGAATTTGAACTCACTAATGACTTCCCACAAATTTTAAAGGTTGAATAAGCATGTTTAACAAGAGTTTAAAATAAAAAGGAAAAAAAAAAAAACAAGGGATTATTACGTTTGAGTTTTTCTTTTTTTTGTATGGCTGTATTATCATATCAATCGAATTCCTTCTGGTTTCTGTAGACAACCTTTTGGTCATAGCCCCACGATAGACTTGTTTTTAAGCATAATGTTTTTTTTTAAATATTTTCTTTAAATATGTACAAATGTTGCAAAAATTCATTGTAAAAGGGGACACAATATATGATCAAATCAATATATGATGAAATCGATCAAATCGAAAATCACATTTTATAAGCAAATATGTTTTTTAAAAACTGGTTAAAGCTTTCACGGCCGGCGTCAATATGAAGAGATAACATTTATGAGCTTATTGGCCGTGGTCAAAATGGGAAGGATTCTTTTCCATTCCGACCACTGCCAATAAGACCAGAAATTTTATCTCTTCAAATATGTTTTTTTGCTAAAACCTAGAATTAATATATTTCCTTGGGTAGTACATTCATATGCAGTAGTTAGACAAAAATATGAATCTCTTACAATGTATAACTAACACAGAAAACTTAAATACTACTCAGCAATTGATTTTTTTCAGCTTTGACCCATAATAAAAGGAATAATAACGATAATAATAATAAATTATAAAAAACTTTGTGCTTAAAAATTTTATTTGCGAAGTTAGGAGCTACCATACAAGGGCTTTTAGCCACTCTAAGGGGGTCGCCGTGCATTGTAGAATCTAGATTGAAATAGACAATTCATTATTGAAATTAGAAAATAAAATGTTTCGTTTTGTTCGACTTATGTGTGTTTTTTCATCAATCCCCTACATTCACGAAGAAATTTATTTGAAAAATTCAGTTGTTTTAAATACTTTTCTACTTATAATTTTGAAAATATTCAGTCAACAATGTTTCCATGAAGCATTGCTAAGACTTCCGAAAAAAATAGAGAAATAGCACTTACGCTATAAAACGAAAAACAATATTTACCTCTTTAGGTTTTGCACGTGAATAACGTCAGTGAAAGAAGTAGTGTAGCGACAAAGCTGGCCCAGGATTCCTCAGTAGGGACAATGCGCCCCTCCCTCCCCAAAGTAACTCCACAAATGCACTGTAAAAAAATGAAACTCAAAAGAGCAACGAGTTGTTTTTGAGCTGTTATTATAAGAACATGACTAAACATTTTAGGTATTTATAATTGAAAATATTTATCTTAAAATACGAAAAAAAAATAGGCTATACACAAGGCTCTACCCACTCTGTAACTCGTAAATCGCTTAATGAAGTTATATTTTTCTGATGGTAGCCTTTTTTGGCTTAAGACCTATATGTCGTGAGACAGTTTGTCTGCATTGTATTTCAAAAACAGTTTCGTTTACACGGTTTAAAAATAGAAATTATGAACGGAAGGTTTGAAGTAATCGCGATTACGCAATCGTAATCTACAGTTGTCGATTACGTATTTATGTAACCGTAATCTTAGTCTAAATATCTAAAACCATTGTAATTGTAAACGTAATTAAAATCGCAAAATTTTGATGCAGGTGAATTAAATCTGATTCTGTGCGCTAAACTTCTCTGAGCTGTAATAATTTAAAAATAATCACGAACTCTCTTATTTTTTCAACGTGTAAAACATAAGACATCCGAAATTTGTTCTTAAAAATAAATTTAGAATATACAAAATGAAAACTTGCTTTGTGCAGAGTCGCCCTACCCAAACTCACAACTCTGAGCACCTAGTCTAGCGGCAAAGAAGATATTACGAGACTGAAATGTAATTGCAAACTAATGCGTGCCAGATTTGACTCTTTAGTCTTTTGTTATTGTTCGAATAAATCTCATAGTTCGTATTTAGGGACTATTTGTTTAATTCGAGAAGAAGGAATCCCGCCTTCAGAGGACCAAAAAGTTCAAATATCGAGGCTTAGTCTAAGACTTGTATGACAGCAGGGTTATTTCATTTACTAAGTATTCATAGCTTTTCACGGAAATCTGGTTAGTGGGATGGCCTTAGATCAGAAAAATAGGATCTACTTTCTTTGATTTAGTATCTTTATCAAAGTGTTAAAGCCAATCAAAAAATAATTTCCATTTCTCCATCCAATCTTAGGACAGCTGTAAACTGCTCTTATTGGACCTCCATGTTGAAGCTGAAGAGATATTATTAAGATAGGAGATATAAACTTAGGAGAAACGAAATTTGCCCTTTCTGAAAATTTATAGTGTGTTCTAATGATTAATTCAAACATAAAAGCATAAAACCCAATATTAAAACATTAGTGCTACTAACATTTAAATACCTTGCAAGATGTTACTTAGCAGAATTACTTCACAATTATTGCACAAAATTATGCACAAAAAGATAGTTTTGAAGGCTGTCATGCTCCTTAAATCGTGTTTGGTTCTAGTACATAGGCTATAAATAAACAAAATCAATCACACGACGTCAGTAATTAACTGCAACAAAGAAAATAAACGTTACAATTTCTGGATTTAGCCTATCATTTCAACAGTAAGAAATGACAGGAGAAAGTATTGTCACACACCCAGCCAAAACCAAATATAATGTCATCATCTTCTTCAAAGTAAGTTTTAAAGTCCTCCTGCAAACGGTGGTAACATACACTCAGTTATATTATGTAAACATGGGAGCACAATTGCGCAGAATTATCATCCTACGCAGAGCTCAACCACTTTCCCCTAATCAAAATTGCTATCAAGTCAAAGTGTGATCACAATTTGAACTCGCAATCATGATTTCAGTGGAGGACAAAATTATAGACTCAAAAAGTTTTGATTTTGCTTTTATCATAACTTAACTCAGTTGAACTTCTTTAAAACTAAAATAGGGATGAATAATTGAAACAATAATTCTAAATTTAGTATAGCACGTCAATTAAATTGAAAATTTAACGTTAGTAAAAATGTGCAAATTTAATATTTTTTCAATCAAATCAATGACTCAATCTTTTTACAACTGACGCCACTTTCAGGAGTAATTTTTTTCTAACGTGTCCTAGTGAATTTATAGAAGAGAGGGGGCAAATTTATGAGAAGGCAAAAATTTAAAGTGTTTTGAATCCACCCTTTCCCAACCTTTTGCTGCCTACCGGGCTCGGTACCGCCTTTGTTGAGAAACACTGATTGAATGATATCTTTGAATGTTACGAAAAAATATTATTACAGTGAACTCTCACTTATGCGCCGGCCCAAGGGACCATAAGTGAAAAAGCCTATTTACAAGTCTAAAAGGAAACATCAATTCTAATGAGAGCATAAATAACAATGTTTCAATTGAAAATTGGTTGATATCGGTAACGGGTTCTCAACAGGGGGTGCTAAGCAGAAAAAACAGATAAGGAATCTAATTCATGATGAAAGCATATCTTCTGAGAAAAAAAATGCGAAAGATTAAAGGGGAAATTGAAGAAACATCCTCGTTTTTAAAGATTTTTCTTATATAGTAAGCAAAATTTTGGCGTATAAGTGAAATATTGAACTTTAGAGCGTCGCATAAACGAATGAAATTATCGCTATTTTACTCTGAAATGAGCCGGGACCACTGAAAATCGTCGTATTAGTGAAAAAAGCGCATAAGTAAGACGGTGCATAAGTGAGAGTTCAGTGTACATTGACGCCGGGGCTCTCTAGAACTTAGTCATATTGTCATAAGAGCTCGGTAAGAGTGAGACGCTGCCCAAGAATGTGGTGCAATTAATAATGTAGTTTGATTATTTGGCTCTAGAAATTATTCGCTTATATCACAATCCTGCTGTTAATATTTCATCTACTGTATAATGCCTTGTTTCTGAAAATACGTCTCATCATAAGGAATATAGACGAATGGAATATTTACAATTAAATTGGAGTGATATATGAAGCAATAGTTGTTCTTTTTACAAAAATTGTTTTTCACTTATGTTAATATAACTTGTTTAAGAAAAAAAAACCCCGCGGTTTACACGTTCAGAGATGTTTTTGGGAGAGGGCATATTTACATTAATGTAGTGAGGAAAAGACAAATCCTTCCAGACAAATCTTTCCATATGATCCCGATTTCTATCTTTTTGAATTTATTTCTCATTAACCTGAACAAATGTACATGTGGAGTGCATGACTCAAATCTAAGCTCATGAATATCAACAAGTCAATATGAGCTTGAGCACCTGAGCCAACAGCAGTGACAGCTGCAATCACTTGTGAGCATCTTTTTTATATTTTGATCTAAATATCCTTCATCAATGCATGCTTTTGACTCAATGATTACATACAACTCAACCTTTCTTGCTTTTTGACTTATCACCGTTAGTCCGATCATTCAATATTTGCTTCAAGCTCTACTTCTGTCTTTGAAGTAATTATTTATATTATGCAGCATTCTGATTCATATGCCTGTGTGTACGCGCGTGTATATTCCGCTTGTTCACCTAACAACTTCTCCGTACTTTTGATCTTACATTATATTTATTTTTACTACATTTACTGTGCGGTGTCTGGTCATTCAATATTTCAATTCATTTCCATATCTGCGTTTGATGTAGATCTACGAATTTTGCTGAAACCCGATCCTTTTCTCCCCGTTTGCTTCATCACGTTGTAGACTTTCATATTTGCCTTTGATGGAACGGCATGCATTTTATATCAATCTAATATTTCATTGTGGGCATTTTGTTTGCTTCGAATGAATATATGTTTTGACTATTTGGGCTCTTGAATACATTTATATGTACCTATTTTAAATTTAAAGTTTAATGTATTATATTTTTACGTTACTAGAATAAACTTATTCAAAGCAAGTACGAAAATTTACAAATAAGTCAAACGTAATATCAAACTGAATATCTGAATGATTTTCTTAAGAAATTATATTTCGCTTTTATTTATAAATGTAATGACTCCAAAATATTTTAACACTGAAGTTGAATAATTTCATACTTCCGAATGCAAAATTTTGAAAGAAAGCACCATAAACATTTTACTTTTCAACAATACTGAAATACCTAATTAGTATAACAAAATATTTTCATTCCCATGTTTACATACATGAGTCATAAAAAGAAAAATGTAAAGTTGTTTTAATTAAACATTTGGGACTGATCTGATTATTGCTCTGACTTTCATCTTTATAAAAAATGTTACTGACTTTTCAGAACAATAAAGTTATATTTTCATTAGTTAATTTCGAGATTTATTTATGGAAAATGAAAACAACAGGTGGGAAATAAATGAAATTAGAAATGCATTACTTTCTTTGTTATATTTCCGAAGTATAAAAATTAACGCTAATGCAAGAGACTTTGCTAATTAGTTAACATTTTAATTTCTATTTAGGATTGAGGAGTATGTTTCAGCTGCTTTTGTATTTTAAACTATACAATTGTGTACTTCACAAAAGTTTACTTAGCTTTTGAAGCAGTTGTATTTAATATTGTATATGGTAAATTTAAGTAAAAGGCCGGGTACAGACGAGTAATGAAAGTAACTTTAGATTATTCTGCTATTTTATTATTGTAATATTTGTTTAGAAAAAACATATAGTTTTGATGTTAACGCCTGCTAAATATTTACTTCTTAGCACGTGATTGATTACATGAAATTGATTGGGGCAATTCCTTGATAAAATTTGATTAAGACCTTTGCTACATGGCTTAGGGACTAGTTGCTTCGTAATCTTAGTATTATTTTTTTTGTCTCTTTAAATATTTCGAAGTGATAGTTTAAATGACCAAAGGTCAGAAATAGACTGAAGGCTTATTAAGTAAAAACAGAAACTAACTATGTAGCAGGCAGAAAAAAATGGTAGTTAATTTTTTGCTCTTGTAGCAGACCTTTTTTTATGGTATCTAATCTATATATTTTTTCGAAAAAGGTTGCTAAGATCATAATAGGGTACATAGTAAAGATGTATATCAAAAGGTGTGTCCTCATCTGTATTTTAAACAATAATAATGATTCTTATAAGCAATGCTATATTCATAATTAACCTTATTCGCATGTTTATTGGTATCATTTGTCATTCAACCGCTCTTAAAACTGCGAAGCAAATTGGTGGCTATCGATCACTAATTTAATTTTACTAGTGCAATATTTTAATTGCTCGGATTGCGTATACCAAGTGAGTGAAACAACTCATTTCGAGTTTTCTGCACAAAGTATTCATTTTCTTATCAGACAAACCCAAACGCAGAGCATTAAGCCTGATGAAAATAATTCCAAGAAAATGAATTTGAATGGCTGGGAAAACGTATTTCCGGATCAGTTATGTAATTAACTGATTAAGGACCGTTCTTCAGGATGTCTTGCCAGAAAGCAGAAGCTATGAATCAATGATAAGTTCTTGTTAACAGCTCGAAAGCATCTGAATCTCCTGCATCAAGGATTCTTCCGCCGCAGTAATTTTGTCACTTTATGCTCAGGTATTCGAGGCTGAAAGGAGAATTCGGGAGCATAACGATTATCATCTTGTAGGAAAGTATGCGGGCTTGGAAGCTGTGCTGAACTGGAAAATGAATTTGGCGACAAAAGATGCCTGGCTCGCAAAATTATCAAAAATGTCGAAATTTGGAGGAAATTTATGATTCCGCAAGTTTAGTGTGTGGATTATGAAATTGCTGCAGTGAATATTTTCTACATTTTTGTATTCTGTAAACATTTGGTTACTACATGCCTAGTCATGGATTAAAATTTACTGTATTGAATATTTTAACTATTGCCATTTATTGCTCGCATTTAAATATTTCATATTGCTAAGTGAGTTTAAATGAAAGGTACTGATTTTAATTTCGAAGAGATCCTTATTCTTGTGACTGTTCAAGATATTAATCGATAAACATATTTATTGATTCTATGAACAATATCGTGTAGTCATTAATTAAAAAAGGATGAATTTAAATTAGATTACAGTTAAAAAACAGTTACGTGTAAAATTATTCTCCAAAATAGGGATAAATAAAAGACAACTACTTAGACTAGAATATTTATAGATTAAAACTTAATCAAATGTTTCAAAATAATGTATCCTTTAACTCCTGACTTTTGAGAGTGTGTTCAAGTGCAAATGCTTCTCTTGGATCAGCTAGTCGAATTTAGTATGAAAATTTACAAATGACAAATCGACAAACACAACTAGGAGAACTTATAAAAATGAACTTTTGGTTTATGTTTGAGATTACAGTCGTCTTTCGTTATCTCGAAGTACTAGGGACCAAGAAAAATGTTCCACATAACCGAAGTTCGAGACCCCGAAAATTTAAAATTATTTACTTTATGAGACACTTGTAGTGATTATTAGAAAAGCACGCCCACAAATGCACAGGAACGAACAAAAACTTCTGATTTCTTCTCCCGAAGTACAAAAATAGGACTCTAAATATAAAGCAAAATATTCATTAAAAAATATCATTAAAAATTACTTTTTTTGCACATATGTGTAATAGTTGAGCAATCAACAATTTTGCTATTAGTCGAACTTCTTCAATTGAGGAATTTATAGCAATTTTCCTGGTTTAGCCTTTCTCCCAGGGGTAGATAGGACACTGCAGGAGGACAATTTCTACTTATTAAACCTGAGAAAGATAGGTCAAGGGAAAGTTTAATTATGGCTAATCCCTCTTCAAACTCTATTTTTACATCCCCTTTTGAACTAAATTCTAATCGAGTCACTGAAAAGAACTTATCTTTAAACAACTGCTGAAAAAATGTTAAACATTATGTAACAAGCACATTTCAGCCGTCTTGTCTGGAGTTGACTTGTTGACTGAGAGCATGTCAATTTAATTAAAGACAATATTTGAGACTACATTGAGAATTGTTTGTCTCTTACTAAATTTTTTAAAATTATTTTTGAAGATGCTAAATGTTCCCTCCAGTTTGATGTTATGTATGGATGTATGTACATAGTCCAGTCACATTAATGTGACCACCACGTACTTTTGGCGTCGACGTTAAATAACCAATCACAGAAGGCATTTGGTAGCACAGTGCAGTTGAGGGTTATATAAAAGGTATATGAGGGCTTTGGAAAACAATTCTGTCGTTGGCGTAATGCCAAAACGAAGCTATTTATCCGACGTACAAAAGGGCATGATCATTGGCTTTCGGGCCATGAGTAGCAGCATTTCTAAAATGGCTGAGTTTTTGAGTTATTCGCTTGCCGTCATGGTAAAAGTGTACCGTGCATGGCAAAATGGGACTGTTCAAAATCAGCCACGTGGAAAACGTGGTACACCAGGAGCCATAGAAGATAGAGGCGAACGACCGCTGGCGGAGATGCATTCGGGTTAATAGACGAGCTACTGTTGAGCGACTGACTCCTCAGATGAACCAAGAGGCTACCAACATCATCTCCCACACTACTGTTTAGCGGACGTTGCTGTGTCTGGGCTCCAGAAGCAAAATCCTGTTTCATGCACCTATGCATACTACTGTCCATCGACGACGAATCCTGGAATTTGCACGTCAATACCACAGCTGGACGTCCATTGAGTGGCGACAGGTAGCATACACACATTAATCACGTTTTATTCTCCATCGGACAAACGGATGTTGGTTAAGAAGGCGTGAAACCTCTGAAGCCAAACACCCTGCAACCATTACAGGAACGGTCCAAGCTGGAGGCAGGAGGATTTTGGTTTGCGGAATGATTTCCTGGGGTTCTATGGATTCACTCATCATTGTGGAAGGCTCGATGGATCAATACAAGTACGCATCTACCCTTGCGGTCCATGTCCACCCCTATCTGAATATATCTGAATATTGTTTTTTTTTTTTCAGGATGATGGCATCTACCAGCAGGACAATGCGAAGTGCCATACAGCTGCCAGTGAACATACGGGGTTCGAAGAGCATCAGGATGAGTTTACCGTTCTCCCCTGGTCAGCAAACTCACCTGACTTCAGCCCAATCGAGAATCTGTGGGACTGTCTGGATTGGGTTATTTGCATCACTGATCCTCACCCATGTATCAAGCGCAGCTGGCCACGGCATTGGAGTTGGCATGGCTCAACATCCCAGTAAATATCTTCAGGTACCTAATTGACTCTCTTCCTGCACGTTTCGTAGCAGTCCGTTCTGAGAAAGATGGTTATTCCGGCTTTTGACAGGTGGTCACATTAATGTGACTGGACTGTGTATGATACGTGTGTGCTCGGTGCATGCTCGTATTTTACCGTTCATTCGGCAAATTAAGAGTTTTCTGTCTACAAAAACTATAGTTCGGGGTGTCCCTGTACATAACATTCTAATTTGAGGTTGCCTATCTGCAGATCGTAAATAGTGTTGAATTATACTGAAAAATATTTGTCCCAAAACAAACAAGTAGTATTACCTTAATTTGCTTCTGTACAATTTTACAAATAGTTATGAAGAATAGAACAGATAGCAAAGAACTAGCTTTAAAAGTGTGCAACGGAAAATAGTTTTCCTTTTTTATAGATTATAATTCTAGAGCATGTTTAAACATTCTTACTCGTTGTCAACGCTTTAAATCTGCTTATCCATCCTTAATTTTCCTCCCTAGATCATAGTCTCGAAATAATGCTTTTTTCCTGGTATAAAAATACGATTAATTTTTCGTAGAATAAAAAAAAATAAATACAAAAAATAAAAAAGAAGACTAATCTCCTGTTTATAAGTCTCCAAATGCTTCCGGCTACAAAATTAAAAAAAAAAAAAGAGCAATGAATTACTTCTAAGAAATTGCAACCGAATTTTATTTATAGTAATAAAATGTAACTAAAGTATTTGTCTTCTACTAAGATGAGGGGAAGGGGGATGCCACAAAATGAATTTAATGGACGTAGGGTTTAATTAAGCTTCTAGTTAGGGCTTAGTTTTAGAATTAATCTTTTATGTATTTTTAAAGGAAATACCTTCTTAGTATTAATGACTTTTTTTTAATTGATAGAATGTTAGATTTCTTAACTTTTGGCTCGTTTAATAATTCTGAATTTTAATTTTGCGTCTTCTAATTAGAATTGCTATTTCGAAACACTGCTCATTAGAAACATATTAATTTATTTCAGGTTGCTCAGAAATCCATATGATTAAAGAAAGCAGAGTTCTTTCGCAAAGCCTTCTTAACACAGAAATGAATGAAAATTTACGATGAATAAAGTATCAAATTGATTCATCATTATCGGTTTAACTGAAATTTACTAACCCAAAAGAAGATAAAATGGGTGCTAACTTGTGTGTAATTGCTTACTTTATCAAGGTTGCTCGCAAGGGGGCTCAAGAAAATGTGTGTGTTTGGGGAGGTAGCGGGTGATAAGGAATCTCATTTTCTTTTAAAGGGGTTTCGTTTTCGAAGGTCTTTGGATCCTTTGAAAGGGTTGCGTCATCTCTTTTCGATTTAAGCCCACATTGCAAAAAATATGCTGTTGTTTTTACAGTATAATCATGAAATCAGAGGTTCCAGTTTAAAACTGTAAAATGCACAGTCATAAACTGTAAATTAATAGTTTTACAATAAAGTACTATAAAACTAGCTGTATTATACTGTAAAAACAACACTATAATACTGGCAGCAGAGTAATAAACTAAAAGCTAGCAATTTTACAGTTTTTTACTGTAAAGTTAGAAATTTTACAGTTTATCTGCCTTAAAATTTAGCTGTATTATACTGTAAAAGCAAGAGTGTAATACTGGCAGCAGAGGTTCCAGTTTAGAACTGTAAAATGCACGGTAATAAACTGTTTAATTAGCGATTTTACCGTTTATTACTGTAAAATTAGCAATTTTACAGTTTGTTACTGTAAAAGTAACCATTTTAGTTTGTTACTGCAAAAGTAGTAATTTTTACAGTTTATTGCTATAAAATTAGCTGTATTATACTGTAAAAACAACATTCATTTTTTTACAGTGCAGGAATGACTACTCTAGGCGAGGCAAAAAAGTAAAACAAGTAGTATGTTGGACCAACAGATGCATACGCTACAAATAAAGCCTAAGATTTTACTGCAAAAAATACTGGAATTGCTATTTTCGTGTAAAATTTAAAGGTATAAAAATAAGAACGCTGTGATTAGTTCACAGAATAAAAATAAATGGGTTTCAACCGGAGGTGTTTGGATCTCTTTCGCATTGTTCTTAGTATGAGTCTTTGTACACTGCATGGAAAGGGACCCGGGGGGGGGAGAGAAGGTGACAGAAAATTATCGGTTTCATACCATAGCTATTGACTGATGAAGCCTGACAATTTGAAAATTTGAATTTGACATGAACTTTACGTCATTAAATGCTTTATTTTCTTTTTTCTTTTTTTGCATGAGGGAGTCATATTTTGTTTCCATAAATCAGTTTTAAACGTTATTAAGTTATATTTGACATAATTTGCAACCTTAGTCAATTCAGAGAATACTGATGCTAGAAATTCAATATGGGTAAACGGGAAAGTAGACTCGTTTAGTTCTGGCTGAAACTTCTTGTTTCTATTCAAGTATTGTTATACATTCAGAATAAACCATTCAAGTACTCTTAAACGTTTGAATAAATCTAAGAATACGGATAACACTAAATTTAACCCTACACTGCATGATTTTTTATTTTTCGTAGAAAAAAATATATGTGTTTGTCAATGTAATAAGAAAACATGGAAAAATATTAAAAAAAATTTAACTCTAAATTTTCACCCCTTTCTAATTAAAAATAGTTTTGTTGCCAAGTGGCTACACCATGCATTCAACAGATAAAAATGATTGTAAATGATAGTCTTGAAATTAGTTCTTTTTTGTAAAAAAATAGAGGAATTGAACATTTGGTGCACTGTACTCTTGTAATCCTTTATATTTTGACATTTTACATTGTTTTTTATATATACTTGTACTTTCCGATGATCAATTCTGTCAAATCTGATGTCTTTTGGAGGCTCTCTCGCGCAAGCTTTCTTTCTTTTCTCTTTTTTTTTTGGTTTGTATTTCTAGTTCCTCTGTAGCTAATGGTCTCTTTTTAATACGCTTTTATTAATTTCACATGTGGGTTTGTATGTATGTATGTAACTCTGAATAAAAGATAAAATTTACGTTCTTTGCAAATATAAAAGTAATATATTTAATATTATTTTTAATACTAAAGGCTAAACTGTATTGCATATTGATGTATTATAAGTACATGTAAACTTAAGTACGGATATTCAGTAGTTTTGAAAATCAGAGGGAAACCCGTGATGATCACAGCGCATTTCAATGTAAAAGCGTATTTTTCAGTTTTTTTTTTCAAAACTATGTTTTAAAATTATTAATGACTTTACTTGTCCGTGTAAGCACAACATTTGTGCTAACTGAAATCTAAAATGAACACGTTTTAAAGGCTTTTCCCTATTGACTTTTTGTTTGTTCACTCTGTTGAACATCAACTAATCATTGACAATTGCGAGGTCTTATAAACGGTAGAACAGCCGAAAGTACCACTTTTGGGTCCGCATGATTATATTATACCTTCCAAAAAGAGAAAGAAGCTAGCGCGAAACATAAACAAAGCACATACTTCATGAACTATAGAGATGAATCGAAGTGTTTTCTGGATGCTTACTGCATAATGTTGCCAAATGGCTACAGACGTGTATTATGTCCTAGATTTTTTCCAAATAATTATTTTGATGTAAAACGCATCTTAAACGAAAGATAAATGTTTGTTTTATTCATGTGATTTTTTTTAAAGACGAAGAAAAATAGTTCATTGTAAAAATAATTTCAAAACATGGTAGTTTGAGTGATTTTAAAAGCTATCCATATGGATTCATTTAAGAGCATGTAACAGACCAGTGCTGCCATGTATGGAGGATAAATTGTGATAATTGCTTTAAATATACCCAATACTTGCTTTTTATGCATTGAGTTGCCTTATAACTACATTCTGCTGTTTATAAGGAGGACAAATTGTCCATGTAGCCAATTGGCAACACCATGCAGTGTAGGGTTAAAGAGCGTGACGATTCGTTTTATCACTTCAGGTCACTCCGTTATTTAAAGAATTAACCAAATAGAAATCTAAAATATTTCTGTAACAAAATCAATTAGGGTTGGTTCGGGTAAGTAGGCTACCCCTCTTAAAACTGAAATACGCATGTGGTTTTTATACTTTTTTATATTGATCATGTTATATTGTATCAGAGTGATTGGTTTTGCATATATTTGGGTTTCATGGAAATTTTTCTTAGATCAGATAACTTATGTCAAAAAAATTTCAAAAAAATTTTTTTTTTTTTCGAGTTCAAGCAACATTTTTCAAAGAAGTGTTTCAAGGTTAGTTTTTATTATTTTTTCTATGTTCATTAAGTATTTTCTTGTAGAGTTTAACATGAAATACACATTGCAATAGGAATTTTTACGCAAAGTATTATTAATAAGTGTTTAAGGGGAGGGGTACCACTTACCCCGTAGTTTTTTCCTATTAGGGTAAGTGGGTCCCCTCATAATAATGATGATTTCAAAATGAAAAGCAGTTCTGATGAAGCAATTTCTAAGATGAAATGAAAGATAATGGTGCAGACCTAGAAGGAATTGATGGTTTAGCTACAAAAACTGCAGAAGCTGGTAACTATGCTTGAATTATAACTGAGGATGAAATGATAATGTTTCTCAGTCAGCAAACTTCAAGTAGACGCTGCCATTAAGTGCTTCTATTTTTTTTCACCCTATATATTTTTTGTTATTCTGCCAGAACTGATCTTAATTGACTCTATTATGTTTATTCAACACTAATTTTTTGTAAAAGCAAAAAATATGCGTAACGGCTTTTAATGAATCTCACAGACACAATTGTTTTGTGTTCCACTTTGTAATTTTCTGTCATATACACTAGGTGGCCAAAAGTATCCGGACACTTTCAAAAATTCACATTTTTACATATAGCTCGAGAAATAAGTGATCAATTGTTCTTTAACTTTAGTCATACAAAATATAGGCTTCACCGAACATTTCCAAGTTGAAATTAAATTACCCTTGCATTTGGGGGACGACAAGAAGGGGGTTGAAAGAAAAACCGCTTTTTGACCATAACTCTTCGAAAATAGCTCGGAATAAGCTATCAATTTCAGTAATTAATTAGCATACTATGTATAATTACTGTACAAATTTTTATGAACGTACCACTCTTACTTCTGAAGATATGAAACAGTTTTGAAAAAACGGCAATTTTATTTGAAGGGTTTTTGCTCATAACACGCAGAGTTTTTGATCAAACCTTATCACAACTTCAGGAAAGATGACAAAATACAAGAGAAAGAACATACTAAAACGGTAAATAAAAATATTAAAAATTCGATGAGATATGAACGTTAAAAGGAAATAATTTTTCACGGCGCATGCGCGAACGACAGAAATTTATAACTACAAAAATATTGTAGCCTGATTTATACTGCATCTTATAAAAAAAGTTCCAGTTGAATATCATGAAAAATGAAAAAGATATCAGCGATCTAGTGAGCTGTATTTCATTCATTCGCAGACAATACATAAATAGTGTGGGTCTGTCCACAAAGAGCTATTTTTAAATTGAAGGTTATTGCGTCGTCGTTCAAAACCAACGTTTCAGAGGGTGTCCGGATACTTTTGGCCACCTACGTATAAGGTCTTTTTGGCCGAATAAACGAAATGTGACTACAATGCCGAATATAAATTTTCAAACTGTATACAATTTAACATTGAAAAAAAATGATCGATTGTCACCACACTATTTGTGGACAACCCCTTGCGATTTATGTTTTGCCTGCGAATGAATGAAATACAGCTCACTAGATCGCTGATATCTTTTTCATTTTTCATGATATTCAACTGGAACTTTTTTTATAAGATGCAGTATAAATCAGGCTACAATATTTTTGTAGTTATAAATTTCTGTCGTTCGCGCATGCGCCGTGAAAAATTATTTCCTTTTAACGTTCATATCTCATCGAATTTTTAATATTTTTATTTACCGTTTTAGTATGTTCTTTCTCTTGTATTTTGTCATCTTTCCTGAAGTTGTGATAAGGTTTGATCAAAAACTCTGCGTGTTATGAGCAAAAATCCTTCAAATAAAATTGCCGTTTTTTCAAAAATGTTTCATATCTTCAGAAGTAAGAGTAGTACGTTCATAAAAATTTGTACAGTAATTATACATAGTATGCTAATTAATTACTGAAATTGATAGCTTATTCCGAGCTAATTTCGAAGAGTTATGGTCAAAAAGCGGTTTTTCTTTCAACCCCCTTCTTGTCGTCCCCCAAATGCAAGGGTAATTTAATTTCAACTTGGAAATGTTCGGTGAAGCCTATATTTTGTATGACTAAAGTTAAAGAACAATTGATCACTTATTTCTCGAGCTATATGTAAAAATGTGAATTTTTGAAAGTGTCCGGATACTTTTGGCCACCTAGTGTACATTTAAATGTAAGTAGATATCTCGTTAATGGATACATTTACAAAAAAATATTTTTTACTAAAATTTTACATACTTTATCAGGTACGACCCGCAAACCCCTTTTTTAGATATGCTTACTTTAAATATAAGTAAATGAGGAGTTGCCCACTTACCCCTTCCTAGGGGGTAAGTGGGTCCCAATGTCATTTTTTAAAGAATAAGATAGTTAAAAATATTGAAAGCATTGTTTTTAGGAAATAATGCTGAACTTGTGTTTATTAATAGTGTCCAAGATAAAATAGATACAAAAGTTGAAACTGTTTTGCTTTAAAGCTGTTGTACACTGCGATGCAAAAGTTTAGACAAAATGCAAATATATGAATAAAAAAAAACTACTCGTCAAAATGCTTTCAAATTTCTACTGCAGGTAGACAATATGGTCCTAAATACGTGTCTGGAGTTTTGAAAAATATAGACGAAAGGAAAATTGGAAATTGCACAACACATTTTTTTTTTCATTGCTGCAAAAGTTTAGACAAAAGTCAGATTTTATGCAAATATCCCTTGAAATGTGATATAGGTGGAGGTAAGGCGTGACTTTTTTCTTCAACTATAAAGTGCAGAGAGCGCTCAATGAATAATCAAAATCTTGAAATCTCTATAGTTCTCGTGTAAAAAGATGAAAAGTTTGAAAACCGAAATTTGAAAGTGAACACACTTTGTTAATTTTTAGTCTTTTAAATCGGTCCTAGTATGGTAGTACACTGTTTTTTACTTCGTGGAGAGCAAATTTAGACATACTTATTGATAAAAAAGGCTAAGAAAAACTATATTTCTTAAGGATGAAGGAACTGAACTGACAATTCGCCCTTTAATCCTACAAAACTTCAACTTTAAGTCAAAAACAGCACGTGACAGCATAAGTAGATGAACAACTGAATCGGGATGCATAAAAAAACGAAGAATTGTGCTTGAACCTTTTCGGGAATAGCTTCCCAAATAAGCCAAATTTTAATGGGAAAAGCAGCACATGTATCTTTGTGACTAAAAAATGAATGTTACTTTCTCTGATGAAAATTATTAAAATTTGGATCGCCTAGATGGATTATAATTCTAGTAGCGTGACTTCAGAAAAGATCCGATGAGCATATGTTGTGCTTAAGGGGCAAATTGTCAGTTCGAGCAGTTTTTTCAATTCCTTCATCCTTAAGAAATATAGTTTTTCTTGGCATTTTTGATCAATAAGTAAGTCTAAATTTGCTTTCCAAGAAGTAAAAAACAATGTACTACCATACTATGACCGATTTAAAAGACTAAAAATTCACAAAGTGCGTTCACTTTCAAATTTCGGTTTTTAAACTTTTTCATCTTCTTTACACGAGAACTACAGAGATTTTAAGATTTTGATCATTCATTGAGCGCTCTCTGCACTTTATAGTTGAAAAAAAAGTCACGCCTTACCTCCACCAATCACATTTCAAGGGATATTTGCATAAAATCTGACTTTTGTCTAAACTTTTGCAGCAATGAAAAATATTGTATTTTGTAATTTCCGATTTTCGTTTCGGTTATATTTTTCAAAACTCCAGACACGTATTTGAGACCATATTGTCTACCTGCAGTAGAAATTTGAAAGCATTTCGTCGAGTAGTTTTCTTTTTAATCATATATTTGCATTTTGTCTAAACATTTGCATCGCAGTGTATGAGGCTTAATAACGAAAATTATAATCGATTTTAAAAACGAACTGTTCTTAAAAGGGGGCCCACTTACCCTAACCAACCCTATAATGCTTTTCTCGACATACACTCTATAATGTCTTTTTGTTCCTTACATTTTGGCTTCGCCATTAATTATATTTCCAGTTTAGTGAATTATTCCACATTATTTGTTTCTAAAATTTCAGAGTAATACGTTTTCTTAAATGATATTAAAAATGATTTATTACTCAAATGATTTTTGTGTCAAGAACACACTTCACTCAGCTTTTTTAATTGTTGCTTACCTATATATGTGTCTATATATGTTTTTTTTTATACTAAGGGTTGGTTCCAGTATAAGAAGATCAATAATCTTACACTGCTCGACATTGAAAATGCAACACCAAGAAGGAGTGGTCAGAAATTCATGCAAATTTTACCGTAGACGCACGTCACTGAGTTATGCAAATGATATGAAATGCGCAGCTCTCCGACGCACGTGAAGTAAGATATAAGAGAATGAAGTTGAAAAGTGGGCTACGTTCATGTTGGTTTTTCTGCCAGACTAATTATCGGAGAAATTTGGTTTTTGTCTCGAAGGATACGTGTGATAGGAAGAAATGCCACGCGGTCCTCAACGAAGACACTTCCAGCATATAGACGACTTTACAAGGGGTATGGTGATCGGACTGAGAAGAGGAGGTTGGTCCATACGTCAAATTGCAGCTGATACCCACATGGATGCAAGCACTGTGCATCGGCTGTGTCAGAGATGGTTGGAAAGAGGAAATGTAGCCACATTGAGGGGTGCAGGTGCAGCCAGAGTGACGTCAGACCGCTTGGATCGACGGATTCACCGACAAGCTGTGGCGGACCCGCAAGTCACTTGTACGTCGATTCTGCAGCACGTGCAAGGTACCCTGGATGTTCCTGCGTCGACCAGAACCATTTCCCGTCGACTGGTTGCACGTGGCCTGCAATCACGGCGCCCGCTAAGAAGACTGCCATTGACCTCACAGCACAGACTCCAACGGTTGGAATGGTGCCGGACCAGAGCGACGTGGATGGCAGAATGGCAAACCGTAGTGTTCTCAGATGAATCCCGCTTCTGTTTGCCCAGCGATCGCATACGTGTGTGGCGTCGACGTGGAGAAAGATCGAATCCGGCAGTAACTGTGGAACGCCCCACAGCGCGACAACGTGGCATAATGGTTTGGGGCGCTATTGCATACAATTCCGTATCACCTCTAGTTCGTATTCGGGGCCACTATGACGGCCCAACGATATGTAGATAATGTCCTGCGGCCGGTGGCAATCCCCTACCTTCAGGGTCTGCCAAATGCAATTTTTCAACAGGATAACGCCCGGCCTCACATTGCTCGAATCAGCCAACATGCTCTACGAGGTGTACAGATGCTTTCCTGGCCACCATACTCTCCTGACTTGTCACCGATCGAACATGTGTGGGACGTGATTGGACGCCGTTTGCAGAACCTGTCACTGCCTCGTTCAGAGGACGAACTGTGGCAAATGGTTGAAAGGGAATGGAGTACCATCCCTCAGGACACCATCCGCAGGCTTATTGACTCCATGCCTAAACGTGTTTCTTCGTGCATCGCTGTCCGCGGTGGTCCTACTTCTTACTGAGCCGACGCCGTCCTCGCTCTAAATTTTGCTTATTTATTTTGAAATAAATATCATCATTGTTCCATGCTGTCTCTGTCTTCTTATCAAATTTCATCAATTTCTGACCACTCCTTCTTGGTGTTGCATTTTCAATGTCGAGCAGTGTATATAAAACGCTGTTAGGCTGTTTATTTAATAGTGTTTTTTAGCTCCGTTGTATTTAAAAAAGCATTTCTTGATTTATAATTGCGACTCAGGATATTTTCACTTCAGGATATTGCGACTTCAGGATACATAAAAGCGTCGAGTATAGACACTATAAAACGTCTAAATGCTCTACAAAAAGCCCAATTAATTCAGGGATAAAAGACTCTACATCACCAGATAGGGGTTAACCTACCCCGTTTTAACGTAAATTATATAAAGACTACGATTTCTATAACTCAGTTTAACCGATATGATTAAGCCGTTTTGTTTAAACTCATTATGATAATCGTTTATGAATAAAATCGGCAATGTCACACTCAAATTTACTTAAGGTTTGAAGAAATAATTCTTGAGACAAAATAATATTGGTAAAATTAAACCTGTTTTTTTTTTTTTTTTACTCAGCTTGTAGCCTTCGTACTCACATTTCCTCCGAATTTAATTTTTTCAAAGCAATCAACTCGAAAAGTACGTTGAAAGTCATTTTCAACGAAGAGAGGTAACAATGCATGACAAAAAGAGAAAGAATGTCCAGTCAATTCTCTTAACCTAATTTTCCGCGAAGGACTAAAAAACTAAGAAGCAAAAAACAAAATTTATTCAACAGGTAAATTTTGTGGCAAAACGGAGATTCAAGGAAAGAATTTTTTAGCTCTCCCTTTTATTTTAACATTTTATCAATGAATAGGAAGGAGTAACTGAAAATAAATTATATTAAAAAAATCCATGTTCGCACGGCTTAGATGCTTAATGATGAGGTAGACATATAGTTGGATTTTTGTTTTTTGTTTTTATCTCCCTGTTTCGGATAAGCAGCTTTTTTTTGTAGTAGTTATATATAAACGATGTGCGCATCTTTTATATTGAAAACATTTTTAATGTATAAAAAAGAGTTTGAAGTACGATATTTTTTTAATGTTATTAATTTCTCTTCTGCCATTTTTTATTATAAAATAAGAGGTCACGATATTTTCATAGGCCTATTAACGCGTTATGATTTTTATTTTAATAACTTTGGAAAAACATGGCAGGTCAACTGGGGTAAACAAAAAAAAAAAAAAAAAAAGTTCAAAGATTTAACTTGAGATTCTCCCCATATTTTGAATGAATGGATGCATAAAATTTTGTACGTTGTATGCAAGACTACTTTCTGAGGGTAAGTGGGTATGAAACATTAGATTTTTATGATTGTTTGTTTACAAATGAAAGTATGTTTCTTTTTATCCCAGCGTATTTCCTTTTACCTCAGAGACTAGGGGGTAAATGGAAACACCCTATTTTCTTCCCCACGAGGTTGAGGTAGGTAGATACTCGCACTATACACAATCAATTTAGCAGCTCAACCAGTTTTACTGTAAATACCTACTGAATCTGTGGCCTATAGGTTGTATGCGACCCACTGAATCCTTCAAATGTAATCTGAAACCATTTAAAAAGAAAATCGAATAAAAAATAGGTCAATCGAAAAATCATCTTGAGAGATATTTTTGACGAAAAATTATTTGTCCTCTTCCGCCCGTTTTTTGAGGTACAATATCTTAAAGTTTGGCGACATTTTTAAAAAGCGTCAAATTTAAAGACTTGGCAAGAAATTGATCACGCATTTTTACTGTCTGCTTGTGCAAGATATCTATCTACAAATCATGTGAAAGATGTCGGCTATAAATCACTAAAACTTGGTAATTTTCTTTAAAATTTCGAAAGACTTCTGGACTTTATATTTGATAACGGGGACCCGAGAGCAAATAATTTATACATCCAGAAACATATTTTACTATTCTCTTTTGATTGCTACTAATTAAGGTCTTCCTTATTGTTACACTATCACATGCTTTCCTGGTTAGCTGATCTTTTAGAGCACTTTAGTTTTTCTTTAAAAATGTTAACTACTTGTGCAATCTCCACTTTTAGAGTAGTATCAGCCCCTTGAATCTCGAAGTAATATTTTTACATCCGAATCAAATTATTTCAAGTAGGGGAAGACCGCCTATATTGGACCCCCTAAGAACAGGAGGCCTGTGTCGCTCAATGTGAAGCAAAACAGAAATGCAAAATAGGGCATCGTAAGCTAAATTTAATCAGGAACCCCCCTAGGAGCTTATATTTTCTGAAAATATGAAAATTATTTTTAAAAAAATTATCTTATAAAAAGTTGCAAAAGTCCAATTTAGGAATATGTGCGCCTAAATTGAACCATGCGCTTCCTAAATTGGACCGTACCAGGAAATCATAGAATAATTTATATTTGAACTAAACTACTTTTTTCCAGGATTTGCAATAGAATTTCTTTTACTTCAGCTTCACTTAGGCAGTGTTGATAAACTCGCAGAAGGCATTTCATACACTTAATCATGTTTTTCACTTCATTTCTATGACAAATATTGCAATATCAATTGTTTTGTGCAGTTTTTTGCTTCTTTTTGTGTGACTTTTTCAGTTCTAAGCCTCTTTTATAAGGCGTTAGAATGATTGCTGCGATAGCCTTCCTTTTTGTTCCTTCTATTTTTTTGGCAAAGGTGATATGTGAGCCGGCTTTACAAAATCATAGTTAGAGTTGACAATCATGTTTTGATGAGAATTATCCGCTGATTCTGCAGAACTTGTACTAATTTAAGTCGTAGCTAGTTCTTGTACATAGTGTACAACTTACACCGAACATGTAACCTGTTCACTTTGAGTAGTTTTATGCGGGCTACTTGTTTCTAATTTTGCTGCAGCAGAAGATGTTCTCGCCTCCATGTATCACATGCTCGATAACTGTATATGTAGACAAAGGGAATAAAGCCCACATCTATGTGCATGATGTGCTTAAAAAGAAAGCATTATTATACCTTACTCGTTAGACAAGTTTATTGCATCAGTGTTCTTTATGTAAGTGCCTATCCATTAATAGAAGGGCATTCTTTTCAAATTGCTTGGCTTAACAGTTTTTGTGAAATGTTGAATCAATTGTGTGAATTATCGTTTGTGATCCAACCTTTTTTTGAACAAGCATATTGTTTACCAGGGAAGCTTTCACAATAAGTTCATACATAGAACGTAATCTTTTGAAAATAAGCATGGGGAGCTTGCAATTCTGTTGCACTCATAGAGCAAATAACCAGTGTGTTTCTACCACGTTCACCTCTAATTACTGCCCCAACCTGGTGTTTACCTCTATACGTCAATATATTTTTGGGGCTTTTAGACAGTGAAAACACCGGCTTCATCTACATTGAACATTTTAGTAGCATATAAATTGTTTCCTTTTAAAATCGTTTCGAAAATATCAAAGAATTTCATATTTTTTCTCGGTAAACCAGCATAAATTTTATTTAAGGTAATAACTATGTTTAACAACCTGAAACTGCAGTTAAATGGATGAAGAGAAAAAACACATTCATTTTAAGAAGTTGCAGCTTCTGCTTGACAAAAATGTGCTTGATAAAAAAAGTTTAAATGAATATCGTGAATAGGTGTTGAAGTATGCTTAAAATAATTTTAATTACACTATTAAATAAGACGAGTCACCTATTTTATGTTACAATTAATAAAAAGTCTTGTTTAAAATCATATTCTTAAATTGGACCACCGGTCCAATATAGGAAAATTTTTTCGGTCCAATAAAGGAAAACACGCCATTTTTTATTCTTCAGCTCATTGCTCTGTCAAAAATTATCGCAATCGCGCATGTAAATACATCAATGCAATCCTTATTAAACAGAGATTTTAACACTGTAACAGCATTTTACCGCAATTAACAAGTTTTTGAGTTATCTTTCTAGAAACAAGACCGCAAAATAAGATTTCGCACGTCTTCAACACAAATCAAGCCGTAACTCACGCTAAACAGTTCGAACACTGGTGAAACTTCATACACATTGATTTTATTCCTAAAACTTAATATTTCTACTGTTAAAGTGTATCACAGATCTCTGTACTAGATTTTAAGCCTGAGGTCCAATTTAAGCAGTGGTCCAATATAGGCGGTCTTCCCCTACCTCCGTAATTTGATTGTTATTTTCTCTCTTCTAAATGCATTGATTCATTTGTGTTTACATGTAGATAAAAATAAACAGTTATGTTGTTTTCTAAAGCTTAGAAAAAATAAAATAAATGCCCTCATGAATCATGTTGGATTCATTAAAATGATTTATGTTTCTTCGAACATGGAAGAAAAGAGAAAATAAATGTATATGGTAAACACTGATGTCTCTAAAGCAAATTCAATTTATCAGACACATGACTCATTTTTTTTTCTTTTTTTTTTTTACCGTGTCATATGTATATGCTCAGAGCTATTCTGAAAAACCTTTGCTTATAAAGCGAAACAAGGAATTTTGAAAAACAAAGGATTCAAATTGGTTTTGATTGAGCTTCTTTCTTCGCTGAAACTTGCATATAAATGATCTTTCAAAACGTAAGATTTGAATAATTACATTATTGCTCGGCATACGGTTTGCATAATCTAAAATGAATCGCTTTTTTAAATTTTTGGAACAGGTAGGGGTTAAAGCGTGCATTTTTATTGTTGCCGAAAACCTCAAAATTTCTGCGAGAGATGAATTTTCGAATTTCAGCAAAAAAAAAAAAAAAAAGAAAACATTCTAGTTATGTACCTCAGAGCTAATAAATTTTATTCAAGTCTTATAAAATAAATGTTTTTGAAGTAAAAATAAAATATTGTAAAATAATAAATGCGCTATTAGTGTTAAAATATTAACAAGTATCGTGTGTTTGTAAAGTATTGCACTTTTGAAGAAAATATATATATATATATATATATATATATATATATATATATATATATACACATATACATACACACATATATATATCTATAATCTATATATATAGAGAGAGAGATTTAAGCAAAATTATTATCATTTTTAATTTTTTGCCTTTATCTTATCAAGTTTTTACCACAGCTTTAATACATTTTAATATTAGAAACTTTCATAGCTCTGAGAAAAACCACAGGCTATAAACTAAGCAGAAAAACCAAAAAACTATTTGAGTTAAGAATCAAAATCAAAATAATTATGCTTTTATCTGAAGGAGATTTTTTTAAATAACTTTTTTTTATCAGTGCAAGACTCTATACGCACTCTATACGTCTTTTTAGATTTAGTAAACTTCTGTTGAGCAACTTATACGAGAAGTTTCGCATTGAACTTCAAAGACTATACCTATATTTCTTAATCTGATAAATTTACACATTATGTATTTACATTAATCTTGGGACAATTTAGCTAGAAAGTTAAGAAAAACTTACTTAACTTCATCGCTGTACTGAATCATCCAAATGTAGGCTGAAAGAAAGTAACACTGAATGTGGTCTTATATGGTATTTATTCGTTGTAATATAGAATAATATGGTTTTAAATATGAAAAAAAATCTTGTTGTTTATGCTATAGCTCATATAAATAATTTCAATTAGTGTTTCAGTGAGAAGTTGAGGTGCTCTGCTAATTATTATAATTTACTAATCTACTAGTTAGTGTGGAGATTGGAGCTTCATTTTATTCAGATGGCAATTAAAACTGCCATAGAGATTCCTTAAGCGGTGTTTCCGCGACTTTTAAATGCAAATTATTTAAAGAAATGACTGCATTTATAAAGTTATATTTGCACTGATGAAACATTTACTGAAATAAAGCATAATAGAAAGTTTTGAGCATATTAGATGAAAGCATTCCATTAAATTTAAGTTGCTATAAAAACAAGCTAATCTATGTAGTATTTACTACTTCTGTGACTGAAACTTTTAACTAAGCGAATATGTATGAACTAAAAAACACCTTTTTACTGAACATCAATATAAATTATGCACTTTAAAGAAGCATACATTTGTCCAGGACTTTAGACACGTGTTTCGTAGCAACTATATATTGTAGAACTATAGTTCAACTTTCAATTAGAATTATACTCAACATCAACTTTCTATTATTTCCTGAGATACAAACTATCACAAGTTATTCGTTCCCCCTTCGTTTTGTTTCTATTGTCGAGATATAAGCAAAATCACATATAAAAGTGTAGTAATGAAATTGTGGTAGCTGCTGTGTATTTTACTGAATAAGTCAGCTGAAGGGCTGGGATCAGAAAACGTGATTCAATTTTAAGTAAGAGCATTATATCATGCCACATTAAAATGCTTCTGCAATGCCATTATCTCGAGTTTCAATGAAAGAGTGCATAGGGGGGGGGGGCATAAAAGTATTTTCTGGAATGTGGGAAATGCTTTAACAATTCATTATTTCCCGTGCCACTGATATAAATCTTGTACTAAATTTTGACGAATTTTCTGCTGATTGTATGAAGATTAACGTGCGTAGTTTGTTGAGAAGTAAACACGAGGATAACGATTGCTAGTAACCTGTTGGTTTGACAAAGCACAAATATTTCGTACAGTTAACATTGTCAAATAGCTTTCAGGTATTCTGTTTTTATCTTCTTCGGTTATTATTACTTATTTTCTCGTTCAAGAATTAAATATGGTAAGAAAACATGCATGTTTCTGGAATTTCAGGACTCTGTGGAATTATAGGTCCTTTCTTACTTTAAATAAGGTTAAAATGGCAGTATTTCCAATTAATACGTCACTATATCTCACATAGTGTAGTCTTTGTTTTTGAAATTATCTTTTGCTTCCCAAAGGCATAACATATAAGCATTGCGATTTCGTTTCCCTATTTGATGTTCTCTTTCAGCGTTGAGGTTTAGGTGGGAGGGGGGGGGCATGAGGTATGGAGGATGAAATACGTAAAAAACTTCTTCAGAAAAAAATATGCAATTGATTTCAAAAACTAAAAGCTATAATTTTAAGTTGGTTTAGTTCAGGAAAATTTTCGTTTGCAACAATAATTTAATTAATGCTCTATCAAAAATCACGTGATGAAAATAAACATTAATTGAGAGCTTGATACCCATTCCCCCCACCCACCCCAAGATAAATTCAGGTTAATCCAGTTCCTCAAGCGAAGTGGAAAATTGTCTAAATCTTCACATAACTGCAAAAAGTGCACATGTAAAAGTGTATCAAGGGTGTGAAAATGCGTTTTGAGATCATGATTAGAATTGAAAATATATATGTTCAAATTTGTAAGAATTGTTTTTCAAAATGAATTTTTCTTACAACTACAAGACATTTTAAGCATCTAGCAAGTCAGCTGTTATTTTAATGTTTTTTAAGAGGAAACAAAATTGTTAAGGAATACTATAAACTATCTCTACATGTTTATCCTCACATATGAAACAGTTAAAAATGTCAATTGTTAACCTGGTTACTTTTGACCACTACGGTTTTCAAACAAAATATGCAAACTACTTACATGGCAGCGATTTCTTCTAAACATACAAAAATGTTTAAAAGAGAAAAAAAAGGAAAAGGACAATTTGGCGCAAACATATTAAGATTCTTATGAATTGCAATAGATAAATAAAATCTCCTATGTAGTTATTAGCAGAAAAACAATCTTCATAATGACTTGAAAAAACCGTAATGGTACGCTATTAACTCTCGTTAAATGCAAGAAGAAGAAAAATTGATTCACATTTTTATATACTAGATTGTTATTGCAGCATGATGATACAATTTAACTATTAATTGCTTCTTAACTACACTTTTTTTTTCACTTTCATGATAAATCTTACCGAAAATTATGTATAATGGATGCATATTTAAAAAAGTGCGAATTTATCTAAGATTAAGAAGAGAAAGTATACAATGTGTAACTGAGTATATTTATTAGAGAAAGAGTTATAAGGATAACTAAAATGCTAAATAAATATGTACTCTTTCTTAACAATTGTTTCTTGCTATCTGCAATTAAAATTAAGTCTTTCTTTAATTTCATTACTAAAGCGCTAAGTTCATTACAAATAAATAATGAAAAAAAATAGCACAAAAAATAAGCACTGTAGTGAAGGAGGAAATACACTTCGTACTTAAATGGAACAAAATTTGCTTCAAAATTGCAAATTTTTTAAGAAAATGTACGAAAATCTCAGAACTGTTTAAACATGGATTAATTGTATTTGAGCCAGTTTAAATACGTCAAGGAGTACCTTGGATTACTTAATATAAATTTGCGAAGTCATTCCATTTGTTTCTAAAATTGTTTACTTTTATTTTGAAAAAATGAGGAAGATGAAAAAATAACTGTAAAAAGCATTAGTACTGTAAAATATAAAAGTTAATAAGGATTTAAATTGATTTCCCACACACACAAACACCCATCATTGTTTTACGATTCAATTTTTCACAATGCTGAGATGACGGAAGCCTATATTCCATTGAGTGCTATGAGATTCTGATTCATAAAATATTTTTTAGCGTAAGTTTTTTTCTGCGCAGAAATGGTAGTGCAGGGGTTAATATCACTTTCTTCTGTTATTTATTTATTTATTTATCTACATTTTTTTCTTTTTTTCCCTTTAATTATAATGTTTTATCATATATATATTTTTTTTTTCCTTTTTCATTTAGTTTTTGTTATTTATATATTTTATTTATTTATTTCTTTAATCACTTTTTTGTTTTTTTTATTTATTTATTCTTTTTTCATTTATTTAATTAATTAATTTTTTTCCATTACCTTTATGTAAATATTTTATTTATATTTTTATTTTAATTTAATATTAACCAAAATTATTTTTCTTGTATATACCAAATTGAATGTTTACACATGTGGGTTGTTTTGCACATTTTCACATACGTCATCCAGTAATTTGCTAAATTTAACATTGTTGAATATGTACAAAGGGATGGCGTATTTTTGAAAAAAAGGCGGTTAATATCCCTTGTGAAAACGCTTCATTCCGCATACATCATAAAAACTATCACTGTGATTTCACTAAAATTTATCAACTTATCAGTTGGTTGTCAATTTGAACAATTTCATTTCTTCATTCTATTAAAAATAAAATAAAAATAAAAGCTGTTCGTTTATTTCTTCATTTGTTTCAATTAAGTATATTTCTTTACCCCTTTTGTAAAAATGAAAACAAGTGTTATATGGGTTTAGTGTGCTTCTTTTTCAGTCGTGATTGTTATTTGTCTATTATTATTATTATTATTTTGAAAGGCACTTTTTAAAACGTTTATACCCCGTTCCTTAAATAGCAGATTACCACAAATGGTATCAGATTTGCGATTAAAAAAGCGTTCTTGGTAATGATGCTATAAAAATGTTAATGTGTTATAAATATACTGTTAATAATACACAATTACCCTTATGATGTTACTGTCACTATGTAATCTCCATCTCACGTTTTCCATCTCATTCCCATTTTTCTTTATTTCAATTAATTTTTAAGTATTTTAAAGTTATAAAATAAGAAACAGGAAATTCATTTTAATGTTTTTTGTCTCAAAATATTTCGAAGTCCATTTGATTAAAAAACAATGAAAGTAAATTAATTTAACATTTTCTTATTTTCCTTTTTCCAATTACCACTGGCCTATGAATTTCACGTTGTTTGATTGCAGTTATTCATTTGAGCCATCATAATTCGAACTTATGGCAGCGCATGAAAAGCAATTATATTTCCTCTCTAATATATTTCTTAAGTACTTTACCCCGCTGTTAATTCGTTAATGTATTCAGCTTGGGAATCAACACATGTTCAAGTCCTTGAAAACCGCATTTATTACGACTCAAGCGACGACACGGTGCTTAACAATTCACTCATTTTAATGCGGTGATTTTCAGAAAAGAATATGGTAACGCGCCGAGTAAATCATTCGGATGCTTGGGAAATTGCAGCAGCTCATCGGTCTATATTATATAGTGAAATGGATGTTTGCCTATTAAACATAAAATAATTGCGGACTCAGTTGAATTGAGTTTATGTTTTGTTTCAGTTTGTTGAATTGAAAGTTATGCATTTTGGGAACGAGATGGAATTAAGTGAAAAGGTAATTTTTGGTCACAAAATGATATTTTTCTCTTAAGAAATTAAGAACTTAATAAAGTAAATATTTTTTGGGTTTTGTATCAAGAGGTATTTGCACATACATTTAAAAGTAAACAGCTAGATGGACTTCTATAGTTATTACATGAAAAAAAAGTTTATTGTTACACACACACACACAAAAAAAAAGCTTTTAGCACAAGTTCGGCATTGAAAATAAGGGAAATGATATTTTGTAAAACAAAGAAATAAATATTCCGTTAAACTATCAGACAGTTTGGTATATCCATATAAAATAGTGAGCAGCGTATGTAATTATTATACCGTATAAGTATATAAGTATATTACGTTGTATAAGTATTATACCAAAAGAAAACACATATTTTTTTCAACCAAAAAACAAAAAAAGCAACATTTAGTCCAAATGTAGTATTTAAACAGGGGAAAATAGCATTTTGTGATCCAAACTAGTAATTATTCGCTTAAACTAACATAAAGTTTTATTCAAAATATCAATACATTTGTTTCTTAGAAATGGTGTATGTAGCCTATGTATTTCACTAAAAGGTAAAAATAATTATTTTTTAATGGACTTTTTGTTAAGATGAAATTTCAGCACCACGCAAAACTTGTACACGTGATGTAAGTAGTAATTACACTGAGGTTTTAAATGTTCTTGGTAATATGGCTAATTAATAATCAGATGGAAGTAAATCTAAAACCCGGCATCAAACTTCCAGTCTCCACTTTGGCGTATTCAACAAAGTTGAGTGCGTATTTATTTTTTCCTCTTCTGCTATACTTGTTTGGGCTTGGCGTAAGTTTTGGGCAAGCGTCCAGCTTGATTGTCATTTTAATGGAGGTTTTCTATGATTGAATTTCGTATTGAAGTCGTACGAAAGTATTTCATTGCAAAGACATGTGTACACCTTTAGCAATGATAGAAAACTGAAACTGTGCATCAGAATTCTGCAGCTTAGAGAGTTTTAAAACAATTTTTAAGAATTGCACTATCATCCGTTCTAGAAAACAATGTTCTCAAAACGTCCTAAAAAGCATGCCGCAAAGTTTTCTGTATCAGTGTTAAAAAAGCTTCTCGAACACTTCCGTAAAAGTTCTTAAAAGATGTGCTAAACAAAATACATGTTTAGAAAATCTTTCTTTGAAGTGCTTTGAAAACTGCTCCAAAAATGTGTTAAACCTTTAGCAATGATAGAAAACTGAAACTGTGAATCAGAATTCTGCAGCTTAGAGAGTTTTAAAACAATTTTTAAGAATTGCACTATCATCCGTTCTAGAAAACAATGTTCTCAAAACGTCCTAAAAAGCATGCCGCAAAGTTTTCTGTATCAGTGTTAAAAAAGCTTCTCGAACACTTCCGTAAAAGTTCTTAAAAGATGTGCTAAACAAAATACATGTTCAGAAAATCTTTCTTTGAAGTGCTTTAAAAACTGCTCCAAAAATGTGTTCTAGAAATGTGAACTAGTGTTTGTGTTTAATAAGTGTCATAAAGTGTTTGTGTTTAATAAGTGTCATAAAGTGTTTGTGTTTAATTAGTGTTCATAAAGGGTTTTGATATTTGCAGTACATAGCTTGTAATGAGTAATAGAGTAATTATTTAGTTTAACATTTGGAATAGTCTACAGTTAATACGGCGCCACTAATTTTATTCACGATATGAAGTATTTATTCGCAGTATTTATAGTATGCAGCTTCAAAAGTTTGCAATTTAACTGATCATCTCGTGGTTTAAACATTTTTGTCTATCACAGTTTTTTAATTAAAAAAAAACACACAATATTTTAAATGTGTACGATTTGCAAAAAGCCGTCTTAAATCAAATATTATCAGCTTTATTATAAAGAGATGGAGAAATTTTCCGCGTGTTGACTTAATACAAGTGCTTCATGCTCTTAATAGCATTATAATTTAAAATTAATGAGTGTTTAAACATCACTTGTTTCATATCACGATCATATAAGTTCATTAATTTTGCACCCGAAATGCCTAAATTTAATGGATGTTATTATGGTATCCAAACTGAAGCACAGATTCCTCCGTTTAAAATTAATCAGCTAACTTAGAACTTTCTTATATCGATAAGTATTTTCAGACTCGCAAAAAGCCTCTATAAAAGGGAAATTCATGTTATTCTTCATTTAAGTATGCCTATATCTATAGACTATTGCTATTTAATGATCAAATCTGCTATTTGTTTTATTTTATAGCTCGAACTTTTAAAAGTGACATTGGGCCGATAGCAGAAAATACAGGGTCCGCCATAATGAATAGTGGGATATAAAAGCTACTGAACTACGAAGCAAATTAAAACTTTTATTGAAACAAACGTTAGAAAGAAAGAAAAACATGTGTCATTTATCATACATTTGCCTGAGTGAATTTAATACATAATTTGAGAAAAATATAGATGTTTCGAAAAAATCAAATAAAAATTCTTGACATTAACAAACGCTAAGCTTTTACAAAAGTATAAGAATTCCCTAAAGCTTTTTTCACATATCCTAGAGAAAAAAAATAGATTTTTTAACAGTAAGATTTTAGAAATTTTTGCACGTGCGTTTCTAATTTTTTTCATATTCATTATTGCAAATTAACTTCTAAGAACAATCGTAGAAAGGTTGAAATCTGAAACATAAATTTGTTGCTATAATGTACTTTCATATTCTTCCAAAAAAAAGTCGAAAATTTTTTTTTTCCCGACTTACAACAAATCTCCTTCTAGTGAGTTAATATTTCTCTTTTTGAATGAAGAATATCTTTTGAAAGAAACTCTCTAGTGGTTTTCATTTTTTGATATGTACCTTTTATCAAGAAACGTATTCCTGAGAGTTTTGTATCTATCTGTAAAGAGATAAGAATCGAAAAAAGGGCAAGAAATGAATATTGTTGAGTTTTATTTTAAAGTTGAAGCTAGTTTTAGTTAGAAATTTCTTTTGTTCAATTTTTTAATTAAGAATTAAATAAATTCAAATTACTCTTAGTAATTCAAGTCTTTTTGTTAAAATGACATGAAGTAATTGCATAGAGCTTATCTTTCCATCTGTGATTTATTGCTTCACTATTTTCAAAAACCCAAATATTAATTATTTATTACATACAAATGTGTAATATCTATCTAATATCTATGTGATAGCAAATGTGTAAGATATTACTGGAAAAATTAATAACACATATTATCACAAAATACAGATAGAAAAAAGAAAGACATTACAATGTTAAAAAAAGAAAATGTTACATTTACTTCAGTCATACCATTTTCTTCATTCGTTTAAAGCATTTTTTTATTTCCCTTTATTTATTTTAGTATACATATTAAGGTGTAATACACACATTTAAACTATGGTAACTATTTCGTAATTAAATGGAAAATTGTCAAATAAGCTTTATGATAAAATATGATTATAGTGCAAAACTAACGTAAACGCACGATAATTTGTGCGTAATTTACATTAGTTTTTCATTTTAATCATATTTAGTAATTGGACTTAAAACAAGAATACGTGTAATAATTTCACAAAATATACGGCTCTTAAGAGATCTGACTGCGAAGTCAACAAAACGGAGAGTTAACCAGAAGTAAAAGATATAGGGTAAGAAAGCTTTTATTTTAATTTAGGGTAAGGTCGATGTCATTGAGCTGGCTCCTTCATTCAGCCACCCTTTTATTTTATAATTACAGACAGGAGTGCTAAGGGGTTGCTTCTTTAGTGTTCTACGTAAAGCTTGAAAGCTGCCATCATGACAGTGTGTTGATCTAAGCGATTCAAAACTAATAAAGGTGGAGGGAACACAGATAAAACACAGAGATCTCAAGTCAAGTGATATATTTTAAAGTAAAGTATTGGAAGAAATCAAGTTTTTTGCACTTGTTTTACGCAAAACGTGTTTCTCATTTGCCGATGTTGAGCCATATGACTTGGGATCTGTGTTTCAGCTTTTTCCAAGCCAATGATTGAACTTGCTCCCTTCAATTACTAATATCTGATCTAAGATCTAGGCTCCTACAACGTTCCTGTATGCGACGGTAATACTTCACTTTCCGTCTAATTTTTCAATCGAAAGCAATATAGATACCACGTTAAAAATCTTTTAGTTGCTACAAATCTATATCTATACTTAATAATTTAAAGCTGAAGAGCTTGTTTGTTTGTTTCAAAGCGCTAATCGTAGGAACTACAGGTTCAAATTGAAAAACTCTTTTTGTGTCGAATAGTTCATGAAATTAAGAAGGCTTCAGACGAAAGTTTAAAAATGATAATGGTCGAAAAGCACGAGCGGATTACTTTCCACTCTTCTCGAGAGAGGGCGCGCATTAAAAATATTGTTTTGGCATCTGTGTAGAAGGGGGCCACGTGGGCCGTGTAGAGGTAGAGTACTCTCCTCGTAAGCAAGTGGTCGCGGGTTCGAATCCCGCCTTGCCCATGGATTTTATTTCATCCTCTCTGTGCCGTAAATATGTCCCGTGTTTGTCAGGAGGCAAAGCACATAGTACGCAGTTCTCATGTTTGTTGAAGCTGATGGCTTCTGAAAAAAAAAAAAAAAAATCTGTGTAGAGGGCGGTGGCCGACAATGGCGCTGACTCGAAGTCCCATGTGCTAACAAATTGATTTTTGAATCCGTGTTTATACGATATTCAGGTACATAATTTGTTTTGCAGGATTTTTCTACTGGGTTTTGTTTTCTTTATTTCTGCAATGTTTCTTTTTGCTTTTATAGTTGAAGACAGTTACGTGTTTAATTAAATAATTTGACTAATTGTATTATTCAATTAGGATTGTTCTTTATAAAGTTTTTATTATAGTGTATCATAGGTACTTATACATCGAAAATATCTAATTTAATTGCATAGTATTTTTATATTGGGTACTGTTTCATAATCCTTTTGTTATTTTTTCTTATGTATTAGGTAGGCACGTAGGTTTCATGTGAATCTAACTTTTTTTCTAATTTTTTTGTTCAGAGATAGACCGTGCAACTCCGGGCTACGCAGCTGGTATTATTTAAATCTGTTAACTCAACTTTGTTTATCCGTATTAACAATGGTTGTTTTCATTCATTTGGCCATAAAAACGAAACTAACATATGTCTCAACAAATTAAATATGTTTGCTCCATTCGCATCGGACCGTAATTATGAGCTTCTGCAACTCGTTTCTTTCTTTTTTTTTTTTTTTTTGTTGCTATATTAATTGAGCAAAATTGTTAACTAGTTCATACGGCAAATTAAAAAAACCTAACTTTAGATGTCCAACACGTAACGCTTGCACATAAATTGCATTTTAAGAAACAAAAACTTTAGTAATCACATCTAAATACTTTAACATTTTCATAGGAACAAATGAAATGATTAAAAAATGCAATTACTTCTGCTTAGTTACAATATAACTAAGAAAGCTGGTTCCCTTACTAAAATCTATAACAAAATGTTTTTAAATTATGGAGTCTCATTGTCCCGCACGGGACGGTGGAATGGCTCATGTTTAAAATAAGAGGGTTGGTGAATCATTTTTTTTTCTTTAATTTTAATGTAGGTATATGAAGCAGAAAAAATGCACCCATCTGACTGTTCCCCTCACAAGTTGTGCGAAAACAGTCCGATTTCGACCAACAGTTTTTACTGTTGCTAAGTTGAGATATGTTTCATTTCTTGATTCTTACAATGTTTCGCTCATTGATCAAAATGATATTTTGTTTTGATTACTTTAGGAAATTTTCGACTTATTCAAATCATTTTGAACGTTTGTTTTTTTGGGAGAAACTCTAATCTTTTCACTCCAAAACCAATAGCATTAAACCTTTTTTTAGCAACAAACAATCGAGGAAATTGAAGAGCTAAAGTGCGTATTGCTAGCATTTTGTTTTTCAAGAAAGAGAAAAGAGTTGGAGAAAAAAATCAAAGTTTAACATTAACGAGGATAAGTGATTGGGCGTCTGATTCAGTGAACTTAAAGTGTTTTATTTCGCACAACCGAGAAGGAACTGCTTGCTATTTTAGTTCTAAAATAAATGATTCGTTGAGGCGTATTTTTTTTACAATTTCACTCTTAATTTTTAACAACATATCTATATTTTTTTAAAACGATATTAGAATAAAATTATTTTATCTTGAACATTTGCTATTTATTGTGTATAGTGTTATTTACAATACAATTCTGTTATTGTTTTTCCGCCGTTTGAAAAAAGGGCGTGTGTTTAAAATGTCCTAAAATCGCTTTAACAGTTTGTATTCATTGAAACATACTAAATAACAATGTTTAGTAATGTAGAATCATACCATTACCATATTAATAAGTTTCATTTTATAATCAAAAATCTGTTTCAATTGTTAATGTGGCACTGTTGAAGTAAGTTTAGGCCTAAGAAAATTGTGATAGACAGAGAGCTACTTGTAGACAATTGAAGTTGATACAAAAGGGGTCCTCAAAAGGTGTCGCCCTTGGAGACGGAGGGGTGCTGGGCGGGGAGAGAGGTAAAAGCATTTTAAGGCAACGTGAGTGTATAAAAGTGCTTCAACTAATAAAAGGGATCCTCAATCTGGGGCCGCCCTTGGAGGCGGAGGGGGCTGGGCGGGGAGAGAGGCAAAAGCATTTTAAGGCAACGTGAGTGTATAAAAGTACAGCAACTAAAACTAACAGTGGGTTACTAACTTCTGTGGTTATTCAAAGTAAATATTAGGATTTGGCTTTTTTTGCCAGTTTTATAGCAGTTTTATTTCACATATGTCTGAATTTGGATTCCGAAATTAATTAGAAGCCAAACACGAGGCCGGTACTAAGGCCCGCCATTTCCGTCAAAATTTTTTGGTATAGTGGGCAAGAAATTTTCGTTAGCTCTAAAACTCAGTAGCCGTAAAATAAACTCGCGTTATAGCCATTTCGAGTAAAACGAATTGCGTTGTAGTGACTAGTGAGAGCCCACCGTATAAATTTAGCTTTTCATCCACGCTGTTACAGGATGTGTATTAAAAACATTATTGCTTCTCAGAATTCAGGCTTTTCCTTACACACACAAAAAAAAAACTTGTTTTTACACTATAATACTGAAAACAGAGGTTTCAGTTTAAAACTGACATAAGCAGTAATAAACTGTTAAACCAGCTATTTTAGTTTATTACTATAAAACTCGCAATTTTACAGTTTATTACTGTAAAATTACTATAAAATTAGCTGTAAAAACAGCTTGCAGTTTATTACCATAAAATTTGAAGTAAAAACAACAGTATAATACTGGCAGCAGAGGTTTCAGTTTCAAACTAAAATGCACATTAATAAACTTTGAAACTGGAAATTCCACTGTTTATTTCTCTAAAACTAGAAATTTTACAGTTTAATACTGTAAAATGAGCAATTTTACAGTTTATTACTGTAAAATTACTATAAAATTAGCTGTATTATACTGTAAAAACAGCTTTTATTTTTGCAGTGTAGGGACTAAGGAGTTATCCAAAAACTGCTTGATATAAATTACTGTTTAATTTCATGGTCTGAGAATCTACAAGAGTCAATACCTGCATCCCTCTTCTGAGAGCCCTTACAGTGCAAATGAGGAACTTAACCGACTTAAAAAATGAAGTAGTACATTTTGGAGCATTTGATTTGTGGAATATGTGTGTTTTAATAAAATGCAGCTGCTTATAAAAACTTTACAAATCACTATACCAGAAGAAATTAATTTGCAGTTTCAACTTCATTCAGTGGAAACATAATTATAATGATAAGATTTTTCATAATGAAGTTAATTTTGTTGATCTTTATTACATTTGTAAAAAAAAAGTTAAAGTACGTGAAAAACATCACACGTATAAAAACCTATGCATGTGTATTGTGTATGTATGAATTATATATTATTCAGCACTCTGAAAATAACGTTATTAACTTTTTAAGACGTTCAAATGAAGAAATGCTATAAATATTAGATAATTAATTATAGGTTGTTGTTAATAAACATCAATATTACTGGAATTTAATGTTTTATGTTTATCTTGCTCCGCAAGTATAATGTATAATTAAGTTCTTACAGGCTTCATGAGGTTAAGGCACTCAATAGTCTGGTATTAGTACTTTTCTCACAGCTGTTGAACACTGCACTCCAACTTTTATTCTTTTGTAATTTCGTTTCTGCACTTTTTTTTTGCAACTATCAATGTTTTCGATATAACTCTAATATAAAAGTATTTTTCTTGTTCACCCTGCTACTAATTTTCTGAAATGTTTTCGTTTATGCTAAAATTGTTTGTATCTATTTATTTTAGCAAATTACTAAGAAATGCTCTATGAAGAAAAATTCAACTTGAATTAAACAAATGGTTAAAGAAAGAATTTAAACATTTATTTCTCTTATTTGTTTTTTGGCACTAAACAAAATCTTTTAAATAACGATATGGGAAAAATATTTAGGAAAAAAGAATAACAAAAAAATAATTTTTAGTTGAAAACGCGTATTTATCTTATTTTTTAAAGCCTTTTAGGGCGCTAACTAGTTTGTGTATTTAGAAGCTATTTCTGTTGCATGGTGCATTAACTATTATTGTATTTTTAATAATAGTTTGTTATACTTGCCTTAAACAAATCATTGCATTGTTTAAAGAAGCATTTGCGTCATCCAGTTAGAATAAAATAACTCCTTTTTGAATATTGTAAAACAATGGCAAGACAGCCTTTGATGTAGACGTTTAATGTTATAATATATCTTGCTCTTTATCTCAAAAGTAAGTACTTCGTGACAATTCCACTTAAAGTAAGAGTTCTTTAGTTGAAAACAGGTATTTCTGTTTTTCTTTTTCGCCTTTGATGCAGTCGGTTACAGTTTTTCCTGTTTTGCTCAAAAGAATGACGTTTACATGAAATTGGTTTTTAAATGAGAGTTTCTCACTTGAAAATTGCTAACATCGTTATACTTTACATTTTAAGTCAATGGTTATTTGACTTGCCATTCGCCATTTTATTCCGAGATAACGTGTTAGATAATGTAAAATACTGAAGCAAATATACCCACAGCTTGGTTATGACATCCTGAGACTGCAGTTTCGTCCTTAATCTGAACTCGTCAGTCAGGAATAGCCATTAACCAAGCTGGAGGCCAAAATCCTCTTATTGTAGCCATGATAACCTTCAAACTAAGGTAACCTTCTTTCTACTGATGAGTCCAGAATAAGGTCGAAACCAATTCTCAGGATGTCGTGATTGAGCTGTGGGTGTATTTGCTTCAGGTCTGCCTTGCCCTGTCTTATGGTCGGTAACTCACTGCATATAACAGGGGTGCCCTAGCCCCCCCCCAAGCTCAATGGCGTAAATCCCCCCCCCAAAAAAAAACCTTTTCACAACCCTCTTGTACTTTATTTTTTTCCCTATTTTTTATTTTATTAATTTTTTTAAAATATTATTTATTTATTTTTTAAAAATATTATTTATTTATTTTTTTAAATATTATTTATTTATTTTTTTAAATTGTAACTATTATTTTTTACGTATCATTAATTTTTTAAAAGTACTATAATTACGCGCAGAATAGAATTGCTTTTTGTCTATTCCAGACATTCCAAGAGCACACACACACACACACACATAAAAATAAATAAATAAATAATACGTAAATAAAAGAAATAATTAAAATTTAAAAAATAAATTAAGGAATAAATTAAATTAAAAAATAGTTAATAAATAATGGAAATAAATATATAAATTAGTTTTAAAAAATCCCAAAGTTTTTATGGCGCAACTTGCGCCATAATCCCCCCCTGTGGGCACCCCTGGCATATAATACAAAATACGTTTTCATTAATGTAAAATCGAGATTAAAGATGCATGTCATTGATCGTTGGTCTTTAAAGTAAATTTTGCCTCAAAAGGTACGAAACAATTGTCTTAAAATTGTTAATTAGATATTTAGGGAAGATTTACATGCAAACTATAATTAAAGAGCGCTTCAATTTATTCGTTTGACATAAACAAAAAACTGTTGCAAACTGTTTCGTGAGTAAAGTGAGTAAGTAACGCATTAAAATTAAACAATCTTATATAGTTATTATGGTTAGAGTGAGATGAGTGTGAATTGAAGGGCTTGGGAAATGAAGGGGTTATGTGACAAAGCCGAAATTGTGAGTAATTAAAGTTCAAAGTTTTATTGTTGTAGCTTTCGGTTTTCGAGTTTTGTCATGAAGTGAGAACATGAAGTTGGTCGAATAACATCTACTTTTGGATGTACCAAGTTTTTTTTGCTTACATGCATCCATTGATTACATTGTCCAGAGTGTATTCTTAAAAAATGCAACATAGCTCCTTCATCCACCGTGCCCTTTAATTATTCGAATATAATTTCAAATAAAGGACATTTTTGAAAAACATCTGGAAAAAGAATCAAGCCATCACAAGTTTTAACCTCAAAGCAGACACTAATATTTAAAAATAGGTACCTAGTTAGTGTACTACGCCACGATCAAATGTTTAAGAATAGTTTGAAACTGGTTGACACTAGGTTGAATTTGAATCAACTTGAATCGAAAGTCATTTGTGACTTGATTTAAAGTAATTTTACATGACGTACACCACTTTGAATTTATGATGGGTGTACTTGATAGTCAAACATATGTTTGGACTGTTATAAACTAATAGTCTGGCTGCTGGTCGACTCAGCGGGGTAGAAATTGACTTATACCACCATTATTCTAACTCGAGCACTTTTGCCAGTTCGTAAATAAATTTAATTGGCTCGACTCCCGGTATCCGTAAGAGACAATATCTTCCATTATTTGGTTGTGCTATTTGTACACGAAATAGATAAATCCAAATCCATCATTACCTAAAATTTAAAAATGTTGTCTTACAAAACTATCATTCTAACTAGTCCAGTAAATCAAGGCTAGTGAAAGAAAGTTTATCCTGCATGACCATGACCAAGCATGTAAAACATGATCTAATTTCTTTTTTGGCTATGTTAATAAAAATGATTCATTCAGAATAACAGAGTTTCTTCAAGTGTGGTATATCGGATTGCACACTTACACTGAAAAAAATGCTGCTTTTACAGTACAATACAGCTAATTTTCTAGTAATTTTACAATTTATTAATTAGTGTAATACTAGCAATAAACTGTAAAATTGCAAGTTTTACAGTTTATTACTCTGTATTTTACAGTTTTAAACTGGAACCTCTGCTGCAAGTATTATACTGTTGTTTTTACAGTATAATACAGCTAACTTTGTGGTAATAAACTGAAAATTGCTGATTTTACAGTAATAAACTGTAAAATAGCTTGTTTTACAGTTTATTACTGTGTCTTTACAATTTTAAACTGAAACCTCTGCTTTCAGTATTATACTGCAAAAACAAAAAATTATACTATCAAAACGTTTTTTTTTTTTTTGCAGTGTAGTTGTTTCAATAAATAAGAATATTTCTAATAATTCCACATTCTCTTGCTTGTTGCAAATAATGAACATACAAAACTGGATAATCCTCCAGTAATGGCTGATGGAGTAGATTTGATGAAAGTACTTTATCATGTCGCTCCACATTTCGTAGAAATTGACAAAGACCAGTCCTGAAACCAGAGTAGAAGTAGTCTTTGAGCTTAATCAAGTAGCTTGGTATTATATGCATTTGCATTGACTTCTAGTATAGTTGTCTTCTTATATTCGCTCGCACAGTCAGTTGATGGGCATTTCGTAGATGAATCACTAAATATATCAGGAGCGGCTTTGTATGTTTGCGAAATAAGCTAACAAATACAAATTTTAGTTGCAGGAAATTGCTCATCTCTAAGATTTGCTATAGTCTAAATGAAGAGTTTTAGGTTCCCGTAATAGAAGAAAGTATAAGAAGGAAGTTATATACATTTTTTGTGAAAGGGTTCAAATTCCAATTGTTTTAATATCTAATAAAATAATAAATGTAACAGCAAACGGCGAATAAGATTATATATTAGAATTCTCTGGCTTTCATGGGTTCGAAATAGCTTTAAACAAAACTTGCTGATTAACTAATATTATTTTTAAAACCTGTATAGTTATATAGAGCCACGTTTGATGCAGTAATTGTAATGAGTTTTTAAGATTACTTAATAATTTAGATTAAGTTATTTTCAGCATTAATTAATTTTACAATCAATTGCAGTAAAAATTTCTGACATTAAGTAACATATAACGTATCTGTATTTAATCCAAATGGCAATGAGCAACGACTCAAAAAAATAGTCGTTATTTTTTACTTAGTTTTTTTTTTTGCAAAGCATTTCAAAAGACTTTCTCATAACTTACAATCACATTACTATAGTTTGTAGTGAAACTTTGCTCTTTAAAAATAGTCGTATGGGTATCCAAGTAAAAATAGGTGGCATTTATTTTGTATCCCTAAATCAAACGTTGCAATTTAATTGAAAAGTTAATGAATGCCTAGATAGAACAAAAAAACCTTGACGAAATATCTGAAGTGGAGCAGTATTTAAAGTTCACACCCCTTGAAATGAATGGATCATCATTGATGTTTGTCGTCTTATGCCAGGTAGGCTCAAAATTTGGGGTGCGCTACCTCACTTTTCTAACTGTACCGTCATTTGATGTGAAGTCTGACTTCCGCAGTACACAAATGCAACAGACATCCGTTTATAGGAAAGGCAACTATTCACAGAACAGCAACACATTTAATCACGCAGAAGAAGGACAAGGACAAGAAGAAAGTACTATCTAAAATTTTTTCGCGCGACCTAAGTAGAATCTGTGCACGCGCCAAGTCTCTTCTGACTCTCTCGAAATAGGGGGAAAATGCAACGAGGAAGTAGCAAGCGAACAAAAACTACAAGCATCGGGAAGTGCTCATCCTAAACCTATCTATAATTTTTCAAATGGAAGCGTTTGTGGCTTCCAGGCGCACAATAAGCAAACAGACAGTACATACACGCCCGAGACGGGATTTGAAATCGGAACCACACCATCACTGGTCAGATTTCTCTGACGGCTAGACAAGGTGGCCGGCAACAGACAAGGTGGTGGTTTTGAAATTGTTAAAATGGTTGGTGCTCTGTTGATTTTTGTAGAGTTTTAGATTCTGTAAATATTTAGATTTTTTACGGGAAAATTTGATCTTTAAAGTAATTCGAAATTCGAGTCTAACTTCAATTTACCGGTCTATTTGAATTAGACTTGTTTTTCTTCTTTCAACTGATATTGCATTGAATATTTTGGGAGATTGTAACTTAATGCTCAAATTTCTTGAAACTTTCTGCATCCTGATGCTCGATTCAGAAAAAAGTAACTGTCTAGTTCAGCAGCATTGAAACGTTTTTCGTTAAAGCAAAAGCTAGCCCATTAGGAGATAAAGTATTTGGGGAACATACTGTAACGCCTTCGAAACGCCCGAGTAATCTTTTCTACCTTCTTTGTCTTGTCAATTTCATTTTAGCTTTACTTTCGGATTTGTTTCTTTGTTTTGTTTGAAAAATAAATATAGCATTGCAGTAATGCTTCCGAATCTTTTAAGTGGATCTTGATTTTTTCGAAGCACAAAAAAATAAGTTTGTTTCATATATCACTTTATGGTTTTCAAATTGGTGTAATATTTACTAAAATTTGTTTTTATTTCTTACCAGGACACAATGTGACAGTGTAACAATGAAAAAAAATAGGTGCAACTCAGCTAAGAATAAGGTGCAGAAAATGGGAGAAAATTTTTTTTTGAGAGAACTAAGACAGAAAAAATTTGTATTTTGTCTTCAATATAATCTGCAGAAAAAAACACATTTCTTTTTCTTTTAGTTTTTACTAAATATTCTACAAGTTTTTTTTTAAGCTTATTCCACATATGCTCAAATTTTCTGTAGATTTTTAAAATCTTTTCAGCATTTTTTTTCTGTTGCTAGGAAGCGAAAGAGCATAGTTAACTATGTTTCTGGGCGCATAAATGATTTGTCCTCTCCTCACCGTTATCGAAATATGAAGTCCTAAAGTCTACTAAAATTTTGCAGAAAGTCCTAAAAATTACCAAGTTTCGGTGAATAATTGCAGGAATCTTTGACGCGCTTTGCAGAGAAGGGTGTTCCTCCATATGCAGAATGAGAAGTCGCGGGAATTTTTCAATTCTTCGTCATGTCATCAAATTTAGCGCTTTTCTTAAAATCTGGCTCTTCTGAAACTACCCAGGGCTCAACACGAGGAGGAGACCATACCTTGAGTCCTACCCGTGACCGCTTCCTTCCAACCAATGCGAGCACACGGTTACATTTTTTAGACGAGTCAGGAATAGAAAAATTGTTTCTTTGCGTCGGAAATTGTTTGCATTGGTTTTGACAGATGCACTACAAACACAGGAAAATACAAAGGTGTAATACGGAACCTAGAAGAAAAACTTAGTTGACCTCTGTAATGGGTCATTTTCCAATTACATTTGAATGAACTTCTGTTGCGGCATTTTTTGGAAAATCTAGATGGATGTACTAGTAGACCGAAATAATTTGTGGGGCCTGATGGTTAAAGTTAAACAACATGGGAGGGGGGGGGTTATGATCTCAAATCACTCATTTCACTCAGCTCAATATGTACCTATAGAGTTTGTCCTTGATTAGATCAATGGTGGCAATAAAAATAAGTTAAGTACTGAGCAATAGTATCTTCCTAATATGTGCAGAATAAACTGGGAAAATCCTAAGAATTATAAAACATATGTCCAGGATAGCTTCCCCAAGCCAGTTGGTTGACTACAGCAAAACAAATCTTTAGACTATAGTTTTTAAAAGAAATCGTAACTTTCACGGTAAAAGTATCATTGCTCTTTTAGGACGAAGTGAAATTCAGACGTTACTAATGGGGCTATGAATTTGCGGGAGATTTTAAGAGTTACACTTATCTCTCCGGGGAAAAGCAGAAAATTGTATTCACATCCATTCAAAACAATCTATACTTTGCACTCTAGAAATATGCTGTAATCAATGGTGGGTTATAAGAGAGAGCATATAAAGAAACTAGTTTTAAAACGTATTATCAACGCTCATTTTTAAAATCAAACAAGTAAACAGGTGAGAACGCTTCAGATCCCAAAAATATATTTTTGAGTATCAGAATGCATTGATATGATTTCTTGGCATGATATGGAAGTTACAAAGCTACCTTTTACATGTAATTTAACACAATATTTGCAAACATTACTGGAAGCTGAGAATTTAAATATGATTTCTGAATGCGCTCTTTTAAAGCTTCGAAATTGGTATGTGATCACAAGAAAAGATAAAGGTTAGTAAAAACAAGGATATCTGACTGAAATATCTGATCAATTTACGACGAAAAGGGACCATTTAGCTGTTATGGACGTGTCTGAAAAATGCAAATGTGTGCTCGCATTGGTTGGAAGGATGGGGTCACGGATAGGACTTGAAGTGTGGTCACCTCCTCGTGGTGAGTTCTGGGTAGTTCCACATGAGCTCACGAAGAGTTGCACAGTTCAAAGTAATAATAATATGAATAAAAAAACGGTTTGAAGACAATTTATGTTTTTTTTTGAGAAGAAATACTAAGTTAAAAAATGTTGAAAATATAAGAAATTTCATGACATTCGATGAACCTTGAGCGTAATGCGCAGAGTGAAATCATAATCTAAAATTGTTTTAAAAGGTTCTTTGAAAATTTTAGATCTTTCTCTACTATTTAATAACCACCCATCACTAGTTTTTTTCATTTGTAATATTTTAAAAATAAATTTGAAAAGTTTAAAAAATTCAAAAATGTCAAAAGTCAAATGCGCAGACTAAAAATGACGTCACAAAAATGAAATATTTCACAGAATTGTTACTAAGCCTCATCAAAAGGTACCCGTTTACGAAAATACAAAATTCATTTTTTTTTCACTCCACCATCATATATAATAACAAAACATTAAAACATTATTCTAACATTAGGCAACATAATTTGCATATTTTTAATATTGAAACTGTTCCTTACTTTAAATTTCTTGCTCATAATTGTAATATGAGTGGAAATTTGGAAATAATTAATAAGTTAGCAAACCTTCATGAAAAAATGCAGGCATGCGTAGGGCAAAAATAGTTTGCACATTACTTAAAGAAATAATAAAGGAACGACTGCCGGATCGAAACGTTGGAATTGATGCTTCTTCATCAAGGAAATTTTTCACTCTATTGCAGATGTTTATTATCGCATGTCATGAACGGAAACTTCTCCTTTTCTGGAAAAACAAAGGTCTCAGAGCGAACTTATTGTGCCTCTTTTATAAAAGCAAAAGTCTGCCGCTGATAGGATGAAAAGGTAGCTATATCAGTTCTATCAGACATATTTCGCAATCGGAAGCCAGCAAGTGATAGAGGAGAAACATAAGAAACGTTTTTATTTTCTGCACATCAAGATTAGAGGCTTATACTTGAGATTGTTGACGGGATGATCGAAAAGAGAAATGAATAGTCTTCTTTTTCTGCTGGAGAATTGATTTGTTGAATGGGAGATCTGTATTCATATGTTGGGAATCGATGTACGCCTAATAAGTCCATTCCTCTAAATAAGAATAATTATATTGAATGTATTACGTTCATTCTTTCAGCCATTGTTTGATGTCTAATATATGATGACTAAAATTCATTGATGCTTGATTTGATAAAACTGCGTCGGGAAAAAGTTAAGAATTAAACAATATTTATTCCGAAAAATGTTTTTGAATTTTGTGTGCAACCTAGCTGTTATTAATTAATTTCAAATGTAATTACATTTCAGTGAGTTTTAAATCGCTGTCATATGCATTTTTGTTCTAACATATTTATCCTAGCTTTTTTTTTTATTTAACAACGTATATATTTTAATATTCGTCAATTACAGGGTGTCCATCAAAGGATTCTCTCATTTCAAAATTGAATATCTCAAAAACAAATAACGGTTTTGGAATGAAAGAAACGGTATCTTTACTGTGAACGCCATAAAATTGCGTATAATTTTGAAAAATTTGTCACAAAAAGTGCCAACAGGTGGCGTTGTACGCTGTAATTGAAATAGGGGGGGGTGTCTACTGTCTAACATTTTTTCGCGAGACCTCCGTTGCATCTGCGCAAGTGCCAAGTCTCTTCTGACTTTCTCGAAACAGGGGGGAAATGCGACGAGGAAGTAGCAAGCGAGCAAAAACTGAAGGCATCGGGAAGTGCGCATCCTAAACCTATCTCCCCTTTTTCAAATGGAAGCGTTCGTGGCTGCCAGGAGCACAATACGCAAACAGACAGTATAGTGTTTTGAGGTCTGGAGCGATCATTTCTAGTATTGAAACGTGAAAGGAGGTGTGAACAAACTTTTCTTTTGAACAACAAGTATAGTTTTTTGCAGGTTAAGCTACAACAGTCTTACTTATACTGTCTTTAGAAGCTTCTCTTCGTTGCCATAGGGTTAAGGCTCCAATAGGAGGAGTGTCGTGCAGAAAAGTAGTGAGCCTTGACACTAGTTATTTATGTTTTTTCACTTTTCAACAATTGCGTACGAAAATATAATACAACTGAAATTTAAAAAAAATCATGTCAAATAAGAATTATTTTATTCAGGAAAAAATATTTTATTACTTTATCGTCAGTAAATGTGTCTTAAAAAGCTTTAAGAAGTTAAAGTAGTACTGTATAAAGCACTAAAACTAGACATCAGTTCGACGTACCTTTTGTTACTTCAGCTTTTAATATTTGTCATAGATGTGTTATAAAGTGTTTTTTATAGGTGCTGATCAAAAATGATATCAGCTTTACTTAATAAGAATCAATGGGACTGAATGAGTGTGTACAAACCCAAAGGTGTAACTGAATGAGTTGATAATGTTATGTCTTCAAATGTACACTGTAAACCTGTAAAAAATACTTTATACATATATGACTTGAAAAATATTAAAAGCTGAAGTAAGGAAAGGTGCGTCGAACTTATTTCTAGTTTTAGTACGCAGTAATTCGTTATCATTGCAAAATAAATGTTCCAATTATTTTACAAATTTTATGCAACTAAGTGAAACCAAAACAAATGTCAACTGGCCCTCTTATGAACCAAAGAAAAAGACTTACTATCTGAGCAATAGTATTATAATCATACGAACATGTCAAAAAGTATGCCCGATTAATTTTTTTATTGGACATTACGAGTTTATCACGAATCGAGAGAATCGCTCATAAAAGTATATTTTTAGCTAGATATTTCAGAACAGATGTTTTTAAAACTGAAAGAAAAAAAAAGTGAAACCGTTCGAATTTTTAAATAAAAAAGTTAATCAGTTAAAACAATGTTTTAGTGAAACTAAACTTTGAAATGTTATATAGCTATGGTATTCAAAAGTTACCAGGTAAACTTAATATTGAAATTTGTTATTGCTATAACATCATAACTTTTTTATGTTTCATTGATCTTTTACGTTTCATAGTTTTACTAATGTGTAAGAAATGAAAAAAAAAAAAAATCATTTAGTGAAATGTTGCATAAAAGTCACAAGCTGAAAGAAATATTCCAGAACTTAATAATTCTGATGTCTAACTTCCTAATTAATCTAAGGACAGATAAAAAATTTCCTGTTTTAACGGTAATTTCCGTACTGAATATTTAGCAGTCATAGCAGTTTCATACTGTGTTATAAAAATTTAGCTTTCACTATTGATAAAAAAATTCTCAGCCGTATAAAGTATTTTGTTGAACTTCTGAACAAGAATTATGTCAGCTTTGCTTAACGCCATATGAATTAATGGGATCTCTATACTAGAGGTTAAAGCAAATGCATTGCTGGGTTCCCTCTGTGAATAAATGAATGGATGGATTACACACATATCCAATGTGTAAATGAATGAGAAGAGAAGATTATAATTCCAAACGTATAGATATTCCGTTATAGATATTATGCATCTACATGACGTGTATGGATGCATCGAATGCAATGACAGGGTAGTGTTTGTACTTGATAACTGAGCAATGTTCAGAAGTAATGAATAAAATCCTTGCAGAGAGAAAAATTCTGATATTTTCTAATTACACAATTTCTTATGAAACGCACTTTAATATGTTTAAAATTAAAAATATTCTTACACTGCGAAAAATAAACTGTTGTTTTTACAGTATAATACTGGAAGCAAAGGTTCCAGGTTAAAACTGTAAAATGCACAGTAATAAACTGTAAATTTAGCAATTTTGCAGTTTATTGGTGTAAAAAAAGCAATTTTACAGTTTATTACTGTAAAATTAGCAATTTTAGTATATTACCATAAAATTAGCTGTATTATACTGTAAAAACAATATTTTATTTTTTGCAGTGTACCAAATAACAGGTTTGCGGAGTCGGAGTCGGAGTCGCTGAAAAACATGTCGACTCCGACTCCGACTCCGACCACCTCTGATTTTGATGAAATTTTATGGAGGTGAAAACATATCTTTAAAACTAACAGATACAAATTTTCAGCTTCCAATATCCAAATCCTAAGCATCTAGGATCATTAAAAAGGGCTTCAAAATGGCGAATCTGCTTTGTGAAACGAATTGCTATGTTTGGGCTTATGCAAGTGAATAAAAAATATTTGCAGCAAAAATGCAATGTGTTAAAATAAAGTCTGGCCATTGAACAAGAAAAGGATTAGTTTTGTACGGAGTCAAATGACAAGAGCGCCACTTGTCTTTTGCTCAGGAGAAAATTGACTTTTTGGGAGGTCACAGTGACCTCCGAGAATTGAGGTAAATGTGATGAAATTACCTGCGAGAATTCTTGAGAAAATTGTATTTTTTGAGAGGTCACAATGACCTCCTATGACTTCCAACTGGGATACCCCAGCTTACCACTAATAAAAATGAAACTTTTAACAAGAAGTTCTGTCAAGAACTAAACGAGCCTACTTTCCCGTACATCGACATCGGCATTCTCGCATATGATCATCATTCTCTTGATTATCTGAAACTGAAAATTATGTCAAACATACCTTTTTAGCACATAGAGCTGATTTCGAAATGCAAAATATACCCCTCTCATCAGATGAAATAGACACGTAAAAAGTAATTAATGAATAAATAAAGCTTTGTCACACCTTTTAAAGAGTGCAACTGTTACAGTTCCTCCGTAGAAAAAATCTTCCATTGTTTTCAAAAAAAAAAAAAAAATAATAATAATAATAAAATAAATAAATAAATAAATAAAAGTACAAAGAGCATCAAAACGTATTTTATCAAAGAAAGAAAAAAAAAAAGAAAAAAAAAACTCGTCCGTTAATAAAATGTCTCAAATTTCACTTTTAATCGGTTGCCAGTTGTTAAATATAAATAAAGAATAAAATGTTCTCGTGAATGAAAAATTTTTGTTACAAAAAAAATCGTCTGCCAAAAAAAAAAAATAATAATATAAATAAAATAAAACATGAATAAATCAACAAAAAATCGTCCGCACAGTCAGTCATTTTTTTTTCTGAGCCTGCATTTCCGCCACGTTTGCGGAGTCGGAGTCGGAATCAAAGTCCTCACAGAAAATTACTCAGAAAAGTACTTTACAAACACTATTTTTCAAAACCATTTTCCTACAAAGTTAGTTTGAAGGAAATCCGACTTTAAGTTCAGAATCAACATTCAACTTAAATTCCCCGTAGACGCTAATGTTAATTTTTTTTCTGAACGGTTCAATATTGAACGAAAAATGGTTCATATCAAAAAGCGAAATATGGAAATGTATGGGAAAGCCTTTCCGAGATCTTTCAAACAAAGAAAAGTTTATTCCATTCAGACGGTTCACTCAAAAGTTATTAGGTGGGGAAAGGTTGCTTGAACGGTTAATGTTGAACGAAAAAATGCTCAAATGGAAAATTTAAATAGGGTAATGAAGTATTCTTGCTGAGATCCTTCGAACAAAAAAAAAGTTTGTTCAAATCGGATTGTTCACTCAAAAGTTAGCATCGCGGGACAGGTTGTTTGAACGGTTCAAAGTTGAACCAAAAACTCTTCAAATCGAAAAATCAAGTATGGGAATGAGCTGTACTCGCCGAGATCTTTCGAACAAAAAAAAGTTTATTCCATTCGGACTGTTCACTCAAAAGTTATTAGGTGGGGAAAAGTTACTTGAATGGTTCAATGTTGAACCAAAAATGTTCAAATTGAAAATTTAAATACGGTAATAAAGTATCCTTCCCGAGATGCTTCGAACAAAAAAAAAAAATTGTTTAAATCGGACTGTTCATTCAAAAGTTATTAGGGGTGACAGCTTGTTTGAACGTTCAATGTTGAACGAAAAATTGTTCAAATCGAAAATGTAGATACGGGAATGAAGTATCCTTGAAAAGATCTTTCGAACAAAAAAAAGTTTGTTCAAATCGGACTGTTCACTCAAAAGTTAGCATCGCGGGACCGGTTGTTTGAACGGTTCAAAGTTGAACCAAAAATTGTTCAAATCGAAAAATCAAATATGGGAATGAGCTGTACTCGCCGAGATCTTTCCAACAAAAAAAAGTTTGTCCAAATCGGAATGTTCATTCAAAAGTTATTAGGGGGGGACAGACAGACCGACCGACCGACCGACACACAAATTCCCCATCTCAATACCCTCCCTACTTTCAAATTTTTAATTTTTCGATATTCAATTTACCTTTTAATTTTTTTATCTTGGCGATATTTTTTGGACTTGGCGATATTTTTTTTTACTTGGCGATATTTTTTGGACTTGGCGATATTTTTTAGATGCATTAAGCTACTTTTAATACTTTTTAGCCTACTTTCCCGTTAAAAATAAAAGAAACGAAAAAAGCATTAAAATTGGCTTAATGCATCTAAAAAATGTCGCCAAGTCCAAAAAATATCGCCAAGTAAAAAAAATATCGCCAAGTAAAAAAAAGTCAAAAAGAAACAAAAAAATGAAATAAATATCGAAAAATTAAAAATTTGAAAGTAGGGTTTTGAGATGGGGAATTTGTGTGTCTGTCGGTCGGTCTGTCGGTCGGTCTGTCGGTCTGTCTGTCCCCCCCTAATAACTTTTGAATGAACATTCCGATTTGGACAAACTTTTTTTTGTTGGAAAGATCTCGGCGAGTACAGCTCATTCCCATATTTGATTTTTTGATTTGAACAATTTTTGGTTCAAATTTGAGCCGTTCAAATAACCGGTCCCGCGATACTAACTTTTGAATGAACAGTCCGATTTGAACGAACTTTTTTTTGTTCGAAAGATCTTTTCAAGAATACTTCATTCCCGTACCTACATGTTTGATTTGAACAATTTTTTCGTTCAACATTGAACCGTTCAAAAAAGCTCTCACACCTAATAACTTTTGAGTGAACAGTCCGATTTAAACAAACTTTTTTTTGTTCGAAAGATCTCGGCAAGGATGCTTCATTACCGTATTTAAATTTTCAATTTGAACATTTTTTTTCGTTCAACATTGAACCGTTCAAACAACCTTTCCCCACCTAATAACTTTTAAGTGAACCGTCGGAATTGAATAAACTTTTTTTGTTCGAAAGATCTCGGAGAGGCTCCTTCCCATATTTCACTTTTCAATTTGAACAATTTTTCGTTCAATGATGAACCGTTTCAGAAAAAATTTTAACATGAGCGCCTACGAAGAAATTAAAATTGAATGTTGATTCTGAACTTCAAGGCGGATTTCCTTCAAACTAACTTTGTAAGAAAAATGGTTTTTGATAAATAATGTATTGTAAAGTACTTTTTCTGAATAATCTTCTGTGAGGACTCTGATTCCGACTCCGACTCCGCAGACATGGCGGAAATGCAGGCTCAGAAAAAAAATGACTGACTGGGCAGACGATTTTTTTGTTTATTTATTTATTTGTTTTGTATAATTTATTATTATTATGATTTTTTTTTTGGCAGACGATATTTTTTTTTTTTTTTTTGTTAACAAAAATTTTTCATTCACGAGAGCATTTTATTCTTTATTTATATTTAACAACTGGCAACGGATTAAAAATGAAATTCAAGACATTTTATTAACGAACGAGTTTTTTTTTTTCTTTCTTTGATAAAATGTGTTTTGAAGTTCTTTGTACTTTTATTTTATTTGTTTATTTTTTTTTCTTTTGAAAACGATTGTGGAATTTTTCTACGGAAGAACTATAACAGTTATTCTTTAAAAGGTGCGACAAAACTTAATTGACTCGTTTATTTAATTTTTACGTGTCTATTTCATCTGATGAGAGGGGTATATTTTGCTTTTAGAAATCAGCTTTAAGTGCTATAGAGGTATGTTTGACATAATTTTCAGTTTCAGATAATCAAGAGAATATTGATCAGATGCTACAATGCCGATTTCGATGTACGGGAAAGTAGGCTCGTTTAGTTCTTGACAGAACTTCTTGTTTGTCTTTCTTTTGTTTTTAACGGGAAAGTAGGCTAAAAATGGACTTAATATTTCAACCTTTGTTTGGGGTTTTTCCCTCTTGACATTTGGGTAATAATAATAAAAAAATAAATAAATAAACATAAAAAAATAAATAATAAAATAAAGGAAGGAGTTGGGAGTCGGAGTCGGAAGTTTTAAAATCCCGGAGTCGGAGTCGGAGTCAGCCATTTTTCCCCCGACTCCGCAGCCCTGCCAAATAATACAGCAGAATAAAAAGCAAAATTTCATAAACTGTATAAAAAAAGCACTGGGAAGAATACTGTAATACTAATTAGGAGTTCAATATTTTTTTTGTAAATAATGAACTTTATATACTCATCACAGAAATTTAGCAATCAAGATTTTTCAAGAAGTTAATGCAAATCCTCAATAGTAATATCTTTCCAATAACAATAGAGATTTTACTTAGATTTTAAATTTTCAATAACTGTTAGCTAAACTAAATGAAACCTAATGAATGTATCGCTACCTTTTGGTATCGGTAACGGTACTAATTCTTTTAGAAATAAAATCCATGTCAAGCATTTTACCAAAGTAAAAAAACACTTAAAGTTAAAAGCAAAAGCTATTTAAGATCTTTTTTTGAAAGGTAAATGCTTCTTATTTTTTTAAAAATTTTATTGCAAAAAACTTCTTACTTTTTACTACTTGGCTACTAAGACTGTTTAAAACTTTTCATATGTTAAAACAATTAGTCTTCATTGACAACAATTGTAAGAATGTTAATTTTTCATTAAAAAGGATTTTAGTGATGTGGAAATACCCCCCCCCCCAAAAAAAAAAAAAAAAGATTATAAATAGTAATAATGCTCTCTCTCTCTTTCATACATAAACTCACTTCTTTTGGATAGAAAACGAGTTTCATTGCATTTTGGTAAAAAGGGTCGAAAAAAAAAGTTCCTTATTTTACGCTTTAGTAACTTTTTTTTTTTTTAATTTATAGTTTTCTCAAAAAAAAAAAAAAAAAAAGGAAGAAAGAAAAGAAAAAGAAGAAGAAGAAAAAGGAAAAATGTAATGCATGTCTTCTATTAGTAGTGAGTTTTTACAATTCTTGGTTCAGAGTAACACTACCTTCGTTGTAAAAAATAAATAAAGTCCGATATTTAAATTCCTCCGAGTAGTCTCGGAATGAAATCAAATTTCTTTCAAAACTTTCCCCCGTATTTCTTTCCGCCGTTCAGAAAAGCAGCAAATTGAAGTTCACATCCAGAAAATTAGACGTAAAGAATGCGAGGATAAAAGACACGTGTGTTTGGAAAGAAATATGCAATTCTGGAAAGTCTGATGGTATAACTGCATGATTTCACAATCGGTTAGGGGGCAAGTCACTTGTGTCAGTTGCTTGCTTTCTACCCTAAAGGCTTTTTTTTTTCTACTTAAGTCGGAGGGACATTTATTTATACTTTTCTGTATCAACTTTCTTCGCGAACTTGCTGGGAAAGTTTATACAAAATTGCTGGTTCAGACTTATGAAAGAGGCTTTGGGAGTGAAAAGGATTTGGCCCCGAATTCTCCCAGTTAAAATATTTGTGCTCTTATCACATTCTGACATGTTAGATTAAATTTTTCCCTACACATAAGTTAAACAAGATTTTAATCCTGAGTTAGATTGTGGAGCTGCAAAGCTGGAGAAAAACCCTGTGCATTCTATATTCAAATAATAAACAGAATTCTAGGCTGGGATAAACTAAATTCTTAAAGCCGTTTAGCAAGTGAATAAGAAAGAATAACCGAGTTGGTGATTTTTTTTTCAGCACTCGTTTTACTTCTTTTAAACCATTTTCCTTCTTTAACATTTGAAAAGCACATTTACACTAACATTTTTTTTTTGTTGCGGTTAAAATTTAATTTGTTTTACAACGCTGTTAATTTTCAAGTAAATAGAAAAAGAGCAATTACAGCTTTTCATACTTCGAAATCACAAAACTAATAGCCATACAAAAACATTGAAAAATAATTCACATATGGTTCAACTAATGTTATAAAAGCATCAATAGAGCCATAATATAACGTTACAGAATGTTAGTATCTACAGAGAAATTGTGGCTATACAGTATATATGAGCTAATATTTAGAAAAGTGCCAATTTGAGCCCCAAGTGAATTTTCACTAGTATTTCAATAACTAGTTAAAAAAATAATTTTCCCCAGAAAGAAGACAAGTTTCTGCTTTCATTTCATCTAATAACATCAGAAAAAAAAATTTTTTTTCTTCAGAAAATATTGTTTTTATACATCAAAAATCAGATCGGTAACGTGTCCCCAGTAGCAAAGCTTAGCATGCAAACAGGTCATGCGCACTTTCTAACTTCCCAAAAAAATGCACTTACACAAAAAACGATTCTATTTTTACCCCTTTGTTAATATTTTACTTCATTTTTGTTTTAATCGATTTCTGATTTTCTAGCCGATGCGAAATAAGCGTGTTCCAAGTTCCGCCGTCAGAGTGGTAACAATAACTTCCGATCTAGGTTTAGGCTCCCAAAATCATTTCCTGCACCTATACCACGTGATACTGAGTACCTGGTGGGATGTTTTATTGAATCGTAATTAAAAATTTACATTTCTGCATCTAAAATTGTAGGTATGATTTTTTAAAGTGATTTTATAAAATGTGTGTCATTTGAGTCATCAGATCGGTAACACGCTCTAAAATGCGCAGTTTTTATTATTTTAAAAATTATTTTATGTATAACTATAGTCCTTTATTACAAGTGAAAAAACCACGTGTTTGATTTTAGTTTAGTGTGATCGACTCGGAAATAAATAAAAAAAAAACTTTGTCAGTTTGTCAGATCGGTAACAGTCAGAGCGGTAACATTGAAAAACAGCGAATATGTTACAGAACTAACTCACACGTTTCAGAATCATAAAAAGCAAAAATCATAGGTTTTAGCCATATATATTGAATATTTTTGTTCTTAAAAAATGAAAAGCAATGAGTTTTAGTACAATTGCTTCATTTGTGGTTTGTATGACCTAACAATAGAAGTTAGTAAAATAAGAAAAATTGAGACTGCAGAAATTAAGTTAATTAATTATTATTATTTTATTTATTTAATTTTTTTTGGTGCTTCAATTTCTCATAACTTCGCTAAATAACTAGATAATAACTAGCATGCTAAATTTGAATTTCTGATCAAGAAATTAAATTTCCTGCAACTAATTAAATACAAGCAAGCAGCAGAGTTGTGTGTTGAAAAAGTTGAAGTTGTGTGTTGTTTCAAAAGAAAACAATGTTTTATTAGCTTGGATTTGATAATCTCATAATTTATTTTATCTAAAAACCTTATCGCTCATTTTATTTCCAAGAAATGCTTTTTTATAATGAAATTTGATTTTTTAGCCTAATATATATATTTTAATATAATTATCTTAATTCTATGTTAAAAATGCAAGGAAATGATATCATATTTAGAGATGTTAACGAAGACTGAAAGCATAAACTCAAATATGTAGCTCATATTAACATCAGATCTGTAACGGCTTAAAAGTGAGTAATCCAAGGAGGGGGTAAACAACTTCCTTGACCTCCCCCCTTTTATTTTCTTGCATTTAGACCCAATTTAGACTTAAAATCCGATATTAGTTTTTTTCTGCAAAAAAATTTTTTTTTCAGAAAACTCCAACTTCAAATTGGCACTTTTCTAAATATTGGCTCATATGTGGATATTTTTCTGTTTATATAGTAAAAAATAATATAATCAGTATGTGAAATATTTTTGTCCTTCTTCATTTAAGTTCATTTTAAAAAGAGAAAATTGTAATTAACTAATGATTGTTTTATTTTGTATTCTCAACGGTTTCATTTTTTTCGAAAATCATGGGTTAAAATAATTCCTAGCTAAACTTGTATATTGAAGAAAATCTTCCTGGGCACGTTTACGTTCGATTTAAAGAGACAACGCTAGGTAATTTTGCAGAAAGAGAGGGGGGAGAAAAAAAAGAGAGAATGAGAGAAAGGAAAAAGAAATGTTTCATTCGACGTACTTGTAGTCCAAACTGTAACAAAGTATTATAGCTGAGCTTAACTCCAAAAGTATAGTTTATCTCTGACTTCATTCCAGCCTTAGTTTGATCAAATTTTCACACATGAAATTATGCTCAGAAGCGCAAGAAATTGATTCTTAATTAAAGATATTAAGAATCAATTTCTTGCGCTTCTGAGCATAATTTCATGTGTGAAAATTTGATCAAACTTAATAAAATATTTTTTTGTTTCAAAATTACTAGTACATGTTTATGTAATATAGTGTGGCATGTGACAAGGGAAATACTTTTATTGTAAAGTTTGACACATAGTGTTAAACGAAGGGAGAGGTTCCAAAATATTTTTTAAAAAATAAGGTCATTTATAAACAGACTCTTTTGGAAAAAATCTTGAGGAAACGGGAGATTTTTTCTCACGACTACTTCTCTACTTTTTATGAATTCCAGAAAGATAATTATTTTTAATAATTAAAACATTTTTTTTCCTTTTTTTTTAAAGGGAGGTAACACTCATTCCCAATTTGATCACGGTGTATTTGCATCTTGGCCGGATATCAATAAAAATATTTCAAGAAATTTTACATATTTAAACGCTATGTTTATTGAGTACAAATAATATAATAAGTTAAAGTTTAAAATCAATGCTTATCCAAAGAAGTGGAAAAAATGTAAAATGAAATAGTGCAGTGTACTCTTTTGGATTCAAAACCTCTTTGTAGCTTATTTTTCTGATTGGAGGAGTTTTCGTTGGTAAAAATATCCTCACGGGTTGTCTTAATATTTAAGTGTTTTAAATTTCTTTTTTAGAATTTTTTAACCAATGGTATTGTATAACGTACCACATATACAAACATGCTTGAAAAAATACAATCAAAAATCTTGTACAGAAATAAGTAAGAGTTAATTCAAGAAAACGCAGTATCAAAAGAACAAAACTGTGGAGAATCACTCAAACTTAAGTTTACAAATTAGCCTTATTGATAAATGCAAGCAGGAGTTTTAAGTTAAAGTGCATTCAAAGAATATTTAAATAGTCGTTACAAACTTAAAAAAAATAATAATAATTGCAATTTTAAATAATTGCAAATAAGATGTTGAATTTGAAGAAGGTTGGTAAAGAAAGCATTAATAGAGATTACGATTTCACTTTCAGACAAAAAATTAGCCTGTAAAAAGATGCACAAATCACTTCTGGAAAAAAAAAAGAAACAAATATTTTCATCTGAAATAGATTTGCCAAGAGATTTGTAGGTCTCATACGATGCAAGCTCATCAAAAAATTGCACATTGGATGACATCCCTAGAAAAACTACATTTGGGGAAGGTTAAAGTAGTCACTTTAATCTTAAGCAATTAACTTTTTCTCCATGAAGCACAAATTATTAGAAAAGTGATTTAAACAAAGATTATACTTACAACATTAAAAAGTATTAATTAAAAATTAAATTCTGAAGATGATACAATTAAGTTTTCAGACGTCAAATAAATTCTGAAAGTCGTAATTCACAGTGCTCATATAGTGATTAAAATTTTAAAAACACTGTACGAAAATACAGCAGTAAATTAACAACCCTTTTGTACGAGGGTTGTTTTTTTTCAACCTCCGATAGGCTATAAAAAATAAACGGATTCAAAAGTAAGATACAATGCTCTACAATTCTCTACATAATCACCTTGGCAATTGAAGCATTTGTTATATCTGTGAACAAGATTTATAATAGCTAGTAAAATGTTGCCGTCAATCACGGGAAGTGAGTTGTGACTGTGTCTTTGGGTTCCACACTACTTAGGAAGCACGATGCCTTTCCAGACCCCAACAAGGGGTGACAGGCATTGTCATGCCCCCTGCTTGGGGGCATGGCAATGCCCGTCATCATAGCGCTCGTGTAACCCAACGGTTTCCAGCACTTTCAATGGGACATTTTTGAACATCCACCATAAAGTTCCGACCGAGCATCAAGTGACTTTCATCTGTTCCCTGAACTGAAGCAGGGACTTGGAGACCCCTGCCTCGGGCCTGGAAAGGCATCGGGCTTCCAAAGTGGCGTGGAACTTAGAGACACCGTCACAACTCACTTCAAATGATTGGCGGCAACATTTTACGCGGAGGCGTATTATAAAGCTTGTTCACAGATATAACAAATGCTTCAATCGTCAAGGTGATTATGTGGAGAATTAAAGAGCATTGTACCTTACTTTTGATAATAAAATATTTTTTGTATTTGAATCCGTTTATTTTTTATAGCCTATCGGAGGTTGAAAAAGAAAACAACTTTCGTATTAAAAAATCTTAACTATGTATTAGACTTCAACGTTTTAATCGTTTATACATATTTCATAATTTTCAAATTCTTTGTTTTTTCACAATCTCAGTTTACTGTGTTGCTTTTCCGTACAATATGCAGATTAACAATCCAGTAAAATGCATATTTTACTAATACAGTACACTCCCGATTTTCCGCGGAATTGGGTGGCACGGATATCGCGGATAACGGAAATCGCGGAGAATCCGGAAAAAAAAACATAAAATGAGGGATAAAGAAGATAAAAAATGTACGAAAATAACGAATGTGAAAAATCGTGTTTTTCAAGTTCATTTTTCAAGTTAGAATTTTACAAATAATTAAAATTAAAATGATACCTTCGAACGATAGTTTTACACTTAAAGATTAAAAAAGTGAAAATAACCAAACACGACGGGGGAAAAAATTATATAGTGTTTTGGCTCTCCTGAAAAGTGCCGATTTTCACATTCGTAATTTTAGTATGGTGCCGACGATATGTACAATAGGGTGGGCCGAAAATGACTTTTATTTTTTTTCGATGACGAGATATGCGGAAAAGGTGCCATTGGGGGCACAAAGCATTCACAAAAAATTTGAAATTTTTTGCACAATTTCTTGATCTGCCGCAATTGCCTTGAAGTTTCGGAAAAATGCTGATTTTTGATGTTTTTCGTAAAATTTGTCAAATTTTTTTTTTAATATTTTCAGTGATAGGTGTAACTTAAAAAGTACTATTAGGGGCACTAAGTTAACATAAAAAATTTGAATTATTTTGCTCCATTTCTTGATAAGCCATAAACTCTTGGGGGTTTCAGAAAAATTGCTAAAATTGGATATTACAGCAAAATTTGTGAACAAATTTTTAAAAATTATTTTCGGTAATGGGGAGAGCAAAAAAGGCTCACTATTATCATTAAATTAACATTAAAATTGAATTGTAAATGATATTTATTTAATTTGTCACAAATACCGGGAAAATTCGGAAAAAGTTTTTTTTTAATGATCTAATTTATTTATTAATTTTTAAGCTTTATAAAAATTCCGTCCAAGTGTTGAGAGACAATTTAGGAGTCTGAAATGAGAAGTAGTTTATCAAATAATCTGCATTTTTATTTTTAAAATTCGTTAGAGTTACAAATTAGTTATTTATTACTATTGAATTAAAAAAATGTGTTAACTGAAAGTGCTTCACAGTTCTCAGCTTATTGCGCATCCAAATATCTTGCAAAATAATCCAGAACTCAACGCGAGGAGGTGGCTGCACGAGTTCCACCAGCCCTCCACCTAAAAATATTATATTCACATTGTTTTGCATTCTTCATGCAACAAAGTCCTTCTTCGAATTAAACGTTGACATTTTTATCCTGGATTGTATCTTTGCTCTGACGAAGGTATCTCTGTCCTCATGGCCACATACGTGCATTGCCGCTTCTGTCACTACTTTAATTGTTCTTTCCACAGCTTGCGTGTGACTTGGAAAGCGGACTGAAGCTTCATCTAAAACCAAGCCTGATTCTATGTTTCTCTCAATCTCTTCGAATGAAAGATTCTTTGTAATTGGAGGCTCACTAAGATCTGTTGAGAGCCAGTCGATGCAGTCGTAGTACTCAGTAGCCATAAAGTTCAGTTTTAGAACCTTAAACTGTTTCAGTCTCCTGATCTCTTTCTTCTTTGAAAGGCGGCATTGTTTAATCCTTTTCCATGCCAATATTCTGATTTCTTTGTTTTCGTCTGTCGCCATTGCTAATAGTATATTCTCAGGATGGCTATAGTATGCATTTCTTTGAACCACCGAATGCACTATCGTTAAGTCATCAGAGAGGAAGTTTGAGAGTAGAACTATTTTCCACAAATGTCTCGGTCCATCTGCTCACCCTGGTAGCTTCCTCACTGAGAACCATACTCTACGCATAAACTCGTACTACGTCATTCTACTCTCAAACTTCCTCTCTGATGACTTAACGATAGTGCATTCGGTGGTTCAAAGAAATGCATACTATAGCCATCCTGAGAATATACTATTAGCAATGGCGACAGACGAAAACAAAGAAATCAGAATATTGGCATGGAAAAGGATTAAACAATGCCGCCTTTCAAAGAAGAAAGAGATCAGGAGACTGAAACAGTTTAAGGTTCTAAAACTGAACTTTATGGCTACTGAGTACTACGACTGCATCGACTGGCTCTCAACAGATCTTAGTGAGCCTCCAATTACAAAGAATCTTTCATTCGAAGAGATTGAGAGAAACATAGAATTAGGCTTGGTTTTAGATGAAGCTTCAGTCCGCTTTCCAAGTCACACGCAAGCTGTGGAAAGAACAATTGAACCGTTTATTTCAAAAACCAGTCAACAGACATTTTTTTCAAAATTGAGTTATTAGTACCATGTGATTCTTTAGGGGTAAATACACATTTTAGTACGGACAAAGAAAAAAAACGGTACTTTTATAGTATGAAGATAACTAGCAAAATTTTGGCTTTAGTGCAAAAACCAGTCAACGGCGTCTGTTATCTGGTTTTTGCACTAAAATAGATTTTTTTGCGGAACACCTTTGGTGTTACTGGTCTGGCTTGTTCTTGGCTGAGAAAAATTCCTTATCAGCTGGCGGAGTGCCAAGAAGAATGCATTCAAGGTAAAGGACGGATATTTGTCTCCAATTCTTATAGTTAGTGCCCGTTTTTATATTGGTATTCTTTTAAACTAATTAGAATAATGTCAGAAAGTTCCGATGAAGAGCCTGCAGAAAAAAGGAGGCGAGGAGTTACAAATGAGGCAAAGTACAGGCGGAACGTTAATCGTACGGCCCGAGTAAAAGGTGAGAGTTATGTCTCATTTACTGACAAGCAAGTACCTGCCCTTGAAAAACCAAATTTTATAACATGTAATTGCAAAATGAAATGCTATTTAAACATAAATGAACATGTAATAAATGAAACTTGGGGTTATTTCCACAAACTTGAAAACAAAAATTCACAAGATACATACATTCAAACCCTAATAGAAATTAGTGAAGTTATGCGTAGAACGAAAAATCAAAATCATGCTGAAGAGAAAACATCAAGTGTGGAAAATTCCGAAAGAGAAGCCTTTAAAAGAAATTTTTCTTACAAATACAATTTAAAAATCAGTGGGGAATTGAAACATGTTTGCAAAAATGTTTTTATGAAAATTCATGGAATTTCGCACAACAGATTAGGGAGAATATGTCAGTTATTATGTACCAATACAACCCCTAAAGACAAGAGAGGTCAAAACAGAAGCGGCAATGCCATTTCGGGTCACATTTGCGAGCTTATTCGTGAGCAAATCTCTAAATTTGAAGTTAAAGAGACACACTACGGGGAAAAATGCAGAAAATACCTTGATTCCCGTTTAAATATTACGAAAATGCATGAATTATTCATTAATGACCATCCTAATCTAAAAGATGTTGTCAAGTATAACTTCTATTATTTATATTTTCGTGAAAACTTTGGGTACTCCTTCGGTAGACCGCAAGTAGATGTTTGTAGTCAATGCGAAAGCCTAAAGACAAAACTAAAAGACCTAACTCTAGACGACTACACTAAACGTGAGGCAGCTGCAGAGCTAATGGTACATAAAAAGGAGGGCTACAAAATTTTATGCTAATTTAAAAGAAGCATCCAAGAATGAGGATAATGAAACTGCAGCCCTATGCTTTGATTACATGCAAAACTTGCCTCTCTCGAATATTCCTGTCCAGGAAATTTTTTATATGAGACAACTATGGGTAAACGTTTTCAGTATTCATGATTTAAAAAGTAGTAAATCAAAAATTTACCTTTATCATGAAGGAGAAGGTAATAAAAGCCCAAATGAGGTATGTAGTTTTTTACTACACTACATACAAACCGAGATACCTGTAACTAAAAAAGCTCATCCTTTTTAGTGACGGACCATCAGGCCAAAATAAAAACCATACGGTTGTAAGACTTCTAATGAATCTTTGTGACAAAGGACGTTTTGATGAAATCATTCACAACTTTCCTGTTCGTGGACATTCATTCTCCCCATGTGACAGAGACTTTGGATCTATAAAAAGAGTCATAAGAAGGGTTGATAGAATTTATACTCCAGATGAGTATAGTGAACTTATTTTAAAGGCTAGTAAAACAAGTCGTTTTACCATCCATAGAGTTACACCGAAAGATATTTTTAATTTCAAAACCTAAGGATGAAAAAGATATTTTCAAAATATCAACTTATAAGCAGTTCATTTACAATAACAGAAGTCATGGGAGAGTGGTGGTAAAGCCACATATTGATGGATTCGTTGAGTCTACATTTTCACTTCTAAAAAAACAAAATATCCCAGAATTGCCTACTGAAAGGGCATATCCTTCAGGAAAGGTGAGAATTTCTTTTTCCTTGATATAAACTTACATCTTACGCTCAACCTTATCAACTCTCGTTTCATATTTTAGTTTACCTTTTTTATTTTGTCGTTATCATTATAGGTTCCTATTAATGTAAAGAAAATTCAAGATCTAAACAATCTCAAACAATATCTAATAGGATATGAAAATTTCTACACCAACATTTTGAATTGGCCAACTACTAATAGTGAAAACATAGTCGAAATGGTTTACGATAACGAATAGCTATCTCTCCAGGAACCAAAATATGACAAAAAATACCTTATACACTGCGATTCAAAAGTTTAGACAAAATGCGAATATGTGAATAAAAAGAAAACTATTCAACGAAATGCTTTCAAATTTCTACTGCGGGTACATAATATGGTCCCAAATAAGTGTCTGGAGTTCTTATAACTATAACTGGAATCAAATTTTGGATATTACAGAAGATAGTTTTTTACATTGTTGCAAAAGTTTAGACAATAGTCAGATTTTATGCAAATATCCCTTGAAATGTGATTGGTGGAGGAAATGCGGGACTGTATTAGTCATTTATAAAGTGCAGAGATTGCTGAACAAATAATCAAAATCTCAAAAGCTCTTTAGTTCTCGTGTAAAGAAGATGAGAAAGTTTGGAAGCCGAAATTTGAAAATGAACCTACTTTATTAATTTTTTGTCTTTTAAATCGGCTCTAGTATGGTAGTACATTGTTTTTTACTTTGTGGAGAGCAAATTCAGACATGCGTATCGATCAAAAAGTCCAAGCAAAATGATATTTCTTAAGGATGAAGAAATTGAAAAAACGGCTCAGACTGACGATTCGCCCCTTAATCCTACAAAACTTCAACTTGGGTCAAAAACAGCACGTGACAGCATAAGTAGATGAACATCTGAATCGGAATGCATAAAAAAAACAAAGAATTGTGCCTGAGCCTTTTAGGACAGAGTGTCCCAAATAAGCCATATTTTAATATGAAAAGCAGCATATGTATCATCGTGACTAAAAAATGAATGGTACTTTCTTTGATAAAAATTATTAAAATTGGGATGGCCTAGATGGATTATAATTCTTTTCGCGGGACTTGAGAAATATCCAATGATCATATGCTGTGCTGCTTTTACCAATAAAATCTGGCTTATTTGGGACACTCTGTCCTAAAAGGCTCAGGCACAATTCTTTGTTTTTTTTATGCATTCCGATTCAGATGTTCATCTACTTATGCTGTCACGTGCTGTTTTTGACCCAAGTTGAAGTTTTGTAGGATTAAGGGGCGAATCGTCAGTCTGAGCCGTTTTTTCAATTTCTTCATCCTTAAGAAATATCATTTTGCTTGGACTTTTTGATCGATACGCATGTCTGAATTTGCTCTCCACAAAGTAAAAAACAATGTACTACCATACTAGAGCCGATTTAAAAGACAAAAAATTAATAAAGTAGGTTCATTTTCAAATTTCGGCTTCCAAACTTTCTCATCTTCTTTACACGAGAACTAAAGAGCTTTTGAGATTTTGATTATTTGTTCAGCAATCTCTGCACTTTATAAATGAATAATACAGTCCCGCATTTCCTCCACTAATCACATTTCAAGGGATATTTGCATAAAATCTGACTATTGTCTAAACTTTTGCAACAATGTAAAAAACTGTCTTCTGTAATATCCAAAATTTGATTCCAGTTATAGTTATAAGAACTCCAGACCCGTATTTGGGACCATATTGTGTACTTGCAGTAGAAATTTGAAAGTATTTCGTTGAATAGTTTTCCTTTTATTCACATATTTGCATTTTGTCTAAACTTTTGAATCGCAGTGTATAATAATGTAATTAGTAGGTGATAAATAAAAATATAATGTTTTTCCCTAACATTCTCATATTGACTACAAGATATTACAAAAATTGAGAGCAAAGCTCTGAAAATACGCGGGAACGATTAGTTTATTGCAAAAAGCAATCAACTACAAAAGTTTTAATAATTTTTTTTTGTACTGAAGATAAGACGTAAGAAAATATTTTTTTGTCGGTAAAGTATCCTAATGAGGTCTACTTTAAGCCGAAAAAAAAATCAACACCTAAATAAAAATCAGTAGGTTGTTAAACAGTTTTTTTCGTTTTTCTCAAAACAACAAATTTGTCTGTTGACTGGTTTTTGAAATAAAGGGTTCAATTAAAGTAGTGATAGAAGCGGCAATGCACGTATGTTGCCATGAGGGCAGAGATACCTTCGTCAGAGCAAAGATACAATCCAGGATAAAAATTTCAACGTTTAATTCGAAGAAGGACTTTGTTGCATGAAGAATGCAAAACAATATAAATATAATATTTTTAGGTTGAGGCTGGTGGAACTCGTGCAGCCACCTCCTCGCGTTGAGTTCTGGGTTATTTTGCAAGATATTTGGATGCGCAATAAGCTGAGAACTGTGAAGGACTTTCAGTTAACACCATTTTTTTAATTCAATAGTAATAAATAACTAATTTGTAAGTCTAACGAATTTTAAAAATAAAAATGCAGATTATTATTTGATAAACTACTTCTCATTTCAGACTCCTAAATTGTCTCTCAACACTTGGACTGAATTTTTATAAAGCTTAAAAATTAATAAATAAATTGGATCATTGCAAAAAAAAAAAAAAAAAAAACACTTTTTCCGAATTTTCCCCGTATTTGTGACAAATTAAATAAATATCATTTTCAATTCAAATTTAATGATAATAGTGAGCCTTTTTAGCTCTCCCTATTACCAAAAATAATTTTTTAAAAAAATTTCACAAATTTTGCTGTAATATCCAATTTTAGCAATTTTTCTGAAACCCCCAAGTGTTTATGGCTGATCAAGAAATAAAGCAAAATAATTCAAATTTTTTATGTGAACTTAGTGCCCTTAATATTATCTTTTAAGTTACACCTATCACTGAAAATATTAAAAAAAAATTTTTGACAAATTTCACGAAAAACATCAAAAATTAGCATTTTTGCGAAACTTCAAGGCGATTGCGGCAGATCAAGAAATTGTGCAAAAAATTTCAAATTTTTTGTGAGTGCTTTGTGCCCCAATGGTACTTTTTCCGCATATCTCGTCATCGAAAAAAAAAAAAAAAAGTCATTTTCGGCCCACCCTAATGTACAATCAGTGACGATAGGTACAGTATAAAATTATTTGTATTTGAGGTTCTCAAGCATATAAAATCTATAAGGGTAACTAAGTTTCTACAAGAATAAAGTTAGCTAAGAATTTTTTCCCCCGAGACCCTCACGGATAATCCGCCCCGCATATAATCCGCTAGTGGATAATCGAGAGTTTACTGTATAAATCGAACACAAAATGTTCAACTAATTATCTCTTATTATATTGTTATAAAATCGCAAAGACAATTGCTTAAACTTTTTACATAATTTGACCAACAATACAGTCAAACGTACATTTCAATAGCATCAAAAGAATATTGAAATATCACTAATGAGCTACAATTGATTACCTTATTCAATTAATACAAATCAAGATGATGTCATTGAAACAAATACTTTTGCTGCTAAATCTATTTCATTTGATTATTTCTGCTCGCACCGTTACCCTTATCGCTTCCTCGAATGTTTTAGACTTCAAAGAATTCGTCGATGACCAGAAGTATTTTCATACATGAAAGTAGCTGTAGGGGTTTGTAGAAAAGAGGCACTTCATTCAGAACCCAGAAGTATTAAAGGGAGCAGAAATAACGGACTGGTTTGTTTACAACAGGAGTAAAAATCATTACAAATGATCGCTCTGAATTCTTCTTGAGTGAAGCAATAATTTCCTCAGGGCAATTATTTTTATCATCCATATCATGAGTATTTAAAGCGAACAGTTGTTTACGGAGTAAAACTCTTAATAATCACAATGTTTTTTTTCCACAACAATCATCATAAGTTTTTGAAGAACGAGTCCATGATAATTGAGTTTTATTTCTCCTGGGATTTTATTTTTGTTATTGTTATTATCGTTTGTTCCTTCCAGGAACATTGTTGTACATGCTTCAATGAGTTAGGATACTAGATAAGTTTATTACATTTTTTAGAGAAATGAAAACTTTTTATGCCCTAGATCTATAAAATGAACAAGTAAGTTTCGTAATACATAGATAAAACCAATACATAACAGTAAAACCATTGGAAATATTTTTGTTGGGTCGTTATCTAGACTTCTCGGGAGATGGGGTGTTTTTTTTTTTTTTTTTTTTTTGTGTGTGTGTTTTCGCAAATAAAGTGAGAAAAATGCATGAAATCTAATTATTTCTATTTCTAATACTTATCTTCACTTTTATTTACTAGATTTCGTTATCTTCATCACAGTTTTTTCCTGACAAAAAAAAAGCGACATAGAAAATGCATCAGTATTAATTGTTGGTATTTGCAAGATTGAAAGTAAACGGTTAAGTAGTATTTTTTCCTAAATACTTTTTTTGCCGGAGAAACCGATACAATCTTGCACTTGTAAGATTAATATCGAAAACTTTCTTATAAAGCAGCAAAACTTTATTTCTGAAAAATAAAGAAAAGGAGAACTGCTATGTATTCGTTTAGATCAGGAATATCAAAAGGTGGCTTTTGTTTAAACCTTTTGTGTAGGAGATTAAACAGCTTGCTTTTAGTTTTTCGTTTCCATAACATAAGATAAATAATTCATCAATAATGATTCAGTAGTTTTCCAAAAAATATTTTGCTTTACGTACATAAAAAATCCATGAAAAAGAAGCCTTACTTTTTCTGTCTATTTTTTATTTTTATATATAATCGAAAATACAAAAGGAAATAGTGAAATGGCGAACCAAGGACTGGCACGTCATGAGGGGAATGACCAGATCCCTGGTTCGCAAGGCCCTTTCTATCTGACATGAGGGAATGTCCCAATAACATGTCACCTTCCCCAAGAGCCTTGAATAAAATAAAATATAAACACCAAAATAACACAAGCAAAATAAAAAAAAAATGGAACTCAGTCAAACACCAAAAAGGTCAAAAAAGTCAAGTACTCACTTGAAAAAGGTACCAGACATGAACTGAATGATCATCAGCGCAACAATCAAATATGTGGCCCGAACAGAGAGTTACGTTAAAGTTAAACTGTCTTAAAATAACTTAAGTAAAAGGAGGAAGGAATTTCATTGAAATCCAGCGAAGACTTAAGAAAATTAAGGGGGTTTTTTTTGGACGAAAATCTCTTTGTTGCAGATATTTTTAATTCTATTTATTTCATTGATTAAGGTATTGCAGTAAACTTAGATAGAAATATTGGAGTTCCATGCAATCAATCGATTAACATGGAAGTTGAAAGAAAGACGCTTAGCAAAAAGATCAACTAGGATATCATTTTCTGAAAAACAGATGTTAAGGTCGAGAAAATCAGTTTGTTTAATATTGTATTTGTGTGAATACGTTCTAAATCAGCGGAATAGATATTTTTTAAATCATAATAAAAAGAATGATAGTTGAAAATAATAAGGTCGTCAACATATCTGAAAGCTTTGGAAATGGTATAATTGAAGTTGGCCCAATTGGTCAGGCGTCGGACTCGTAAACAGAAGGTCCCGGATTTGATCCCAGCCAATCAAACATACCCCGTGGTTCTTAATTGTGACTCTGGGATCGTGACACAGAAATTTTGTCTTAAACCTTTTACTGTCCTGGCCAAACCGGAACGTCTGGCAAGCGTTTTTCTAGGCGATGAGTTTAATTATTTAACGCCTTAAATTTGATTACTTATCTTGTGAGAAAACGCTTTTATTTGAAATTTATTTATTAGTTACGCCGTTAATTTCGTTATCTACTGCGTGCGTTCATAGAGCAAGGGTGCGTTCAAGAGCTAACTTGTCTCTTACATAACTTTTCTTAGGAAATTTGATGTCAATGTATTTATTTACTCAGGTAACAAAATGAACTTTTCATTTTTCATTATCAAAAAAAAAAAAAAAAGAACGATTTTTAATTATATAATTACAATAAAATAAAATATTGCTCTCCGCCTACAACGGACGAAAATAAACCAATAAATTAACTTTCGTCAAAATATTCAACTCTTCTCTCTCATTTCTCTTGTCGTTGTCATTACAACCCCCCCCCCTAAAAAAAAACAATAGTCAGCGCAGACGATGAATTTATTAAATGAAGCAAAGAAATGTGAAAATTGCAGACGGTAATACATAGAAAAATTTTAAATGTTAAGTAAAACAGACGATAAATTTGCAAAAAGCAAAACCACTACTACTTTAATTTATCCTATAAGACGAGAAAAATATAATTATTTTCTTCAGTTTGAAACTTTAGTCTTAACAGTGTTTCAGTATTTTATTATTCTAATGAATGGAAAAATTATTTATTTATTGATGTCATTTGCTAACATTTTAGCTAATTTAAGGGAACAGATTCGATGGTCCTTTACAGCTTCCGCCAGTTTAGAAAGAAATCACCTTTTGAAAAATATTTAACTGCTAACTTAAACAAGATTTTGAGCTCCTTCAGTGTGCTCAATCACTGGGCAAAACTGTTTATCTATGTTGAACTTACATGAGGCTAAGCATGAGGCAGAATGACACTGATTTAGTTCAAATTTTAAACAGAATGAGGTTATAACACAAAAAGACAGCGATTTATTTTTGACTACATAGATTAATAACTCTTGAGTCAAATTTCCTACAAAAAGAAATGAGATCCCATCAAAAGCATAAACTGTACAAAAATGCAAGTCTCGCTGTCATCGTTAAATTTGTTGGACCTCAGGGAAAACTAAGGCAATTGTTTTAGTATCTGGTGAAGCATCTATTTAACAACTTTGTCATAAAAATACAGCGATTTATTTTTGCCTACAGATATTAACAATTCTTAAATAAATTCCTACAAAAAGAAATGAGATTCCATCCAAAAACTTAAAATGTACAAAAATGCAAGTCTCGCTTCCACCGTTAAAAGTAGTGAGATCTCAGGTAAAACCAAGTCGGTAGTTTTAGTTAGTAACTTGGGAAGGATATCAATTTAACAACTTTATCTTCAATAGTATCCTATTAAGTTACCTTGTGGCATTTATAGGGATTATATCAACATTATACATCTTTATTTGTATAATAAATATAGTGACTTGGCAATCGCGGTGCAACAAAATAATGTAGTAATAAAAGATACTTATCCCGTTTCACTGGCGCCAATAACGATGCAACTGACGTCAAACAAAATACCCGCACTCGTAACCTTTTTATTCGAATTTTTAAAATTTATTTTGCAAGTCTCTTGAGTGTTGTCGACAATGAAGTGTGCTTGTCGAGATTTTTTGCGCTCGAAATGAATAAGTTCAGAAGGACCTACTGTTTAAAATACTTGTAATACAATATAGTGCTAGCAGACATAATTAACGCCATATATAAGTAAATACAATAAAACGCTCACACATGTTGGCATGCGATTGCAAAGTCCCTATATTTATTATACAAATAAAGATGTCTAATATTGATATAATCACTATAAATGCCATAAGGTAACTTAATAGGATACTATTGAAGATAAAGTTGTTAAATTGATATGCTTCCCAAGTTAACTAACAAAAACTACCGGTTTGGTTTTACCTGAGATCTCACTACTTTTAACGGTGGAAGCGAGACTTGCATTTTTGTACATTTTATGTTTTTGATGGGATTTGTTTTTCAGAAAATGATATCCGGGTTGATCTTTTTGATAAGCGTCTTTCTTTCAACGTCCATGTTAATCGATTTATTGCATGGAACTCCAATATTTCTATCTAAGTTTACTGTAATACCTTAATCAATAAAATAAATAGAATTAAAAATGTCTGCAACAAAGAGATTTTCGTCCAAAAAAACCTTAATTTTCTTAACTCTTTGCTGGATTTAAATGAAATTCCTCCCTCCTTTTACTTGAATTATTTCAAGACAGTTTAACTTTAACCGTAACTCCGACGTGCGCTGATGAGCAGTCAGTTTACGTCTGGTACCTTTTCATGTGAGTACTCGACTTTTTTGACCTTTTTGGTTTTTGACTGCGTTCCAATTTTTTTTTCTTTTGCTTGTGTTATTTTGGTGTTCATGTCTCATTTTATTCAAGGCTCTTGGGGAAGGCGACATGTTATTGGGACCTTCCCTCATGTCAGATAGAAAGGGCCATGCGAAACAGGGATCTGGTCCTCCCCCTGATGACGTGCCTGTTTTTGTTCGCCATTTCACAATTTCCTTTTGTATTTTTGATTATGCTGGTACTGCTATTGTTCCTAGCGGCTTTGCGTTGACATATCAGTACACTTTTGTATTTTTGTGTCTTCTTGTATTTTTCGGGATTTAATTATCCCTATTTTAAACTTAAAAAAAATTGTGTAATATATGTATATATATATATAATATATATATATATATATATATATATATATATATATATATATAATATACTATATATATATATATATATATCCCTTCTTTGCTCAAATTATTGTACATCATTTGAACTTTACATTATAATACATTTAAAAATGCATCTGGTTGAATATTTTAAGTAAAACGTTGGGTTACTTTTTTCGTGTGTTTAACTACATATGAAGCAACACATGTGAAATAATGTGATAGTATGCTTGAGTAATTCATGTGAACTAGAGTCTTCATACAATGCTGAATATGATTTCATCAATATTGCGATGCAGTAGAGGATCCTAATAAGAGGACAAATGGATGGTTAAATATAATGACATTTGGGTATCAATTACTAGATGAATTAAGGCGTTGCAGTGTAAACCTAAGTTATCTGCTGAATTCAATACTAATGCTGTGTTAGGCTTTGACTTAATAATAGCGTCCATTACAGTCACCCTGACATATATAACACGTATTGAAATGTATATGCATGTAAAGAGCTTTAATACGGGTATTTCAAAAATGTTTATAGAGGTGTGAAAACAAAACTCTCAAAATCTGACTATGATTTCGAACTATACATCATGTGCATAAATGCAAAAAGCAATAAATTGACAACAATTTAAAATAATACAAGCTTTTAGAAGGTTTTGTGGTAATGTCATTTTTTTAATTTTTTTAAAGAAATAAATACTTAGTAAACTTATATTTTTAATAATTATGATTCTGCTTTCTTTATCAACAACCTTTTTGAATAAATTTTCAATTTTCGGGGGATAAACACCAATTAGTGTTGAAACACGAGATACATTTCAGATATTAGCCATTTTTTCATACATTTTGTCACGAGTCAAGGCTTTTTTTTCCTTTCGCTCTCCGAACCGATTTCAACATTATGAAGGCCATGAAGGTGACAAGTGACTACACGTTCTGTCACTGCCATTTATTTTTATGCTGCAGTCATGTTCAGATGATTTCTCCATGTTTTCATCAGTCAAGTAGAAATTGCGAATAGTTATTCCTTTCTTGCAGGCAGACGAGACTAGTGCAGTGGGATTTCATTAGATAATGAGTCGAGTGTATGTGTAGACAGTTTTATGAGCGATGTTGTTGCTCCTGAACAGTGCCCATGTTTGAAGATGGCCAAACTGATGTGCATGAGGAGGGGAGTTCAAAATGGAAGTTGGCTGCTACTGACGACTTTGTTCAATGAGTTGACCATGTGGTTAAGGAATATCAAAGGTTCCCCATAAGTGAATTATTGATGAAAGAAGTGGTTTGAACGGCAATCTTTCTAAAATAACTAGAAGTGCTCAAAGAAGCAGCCACAATTCAATTTAAATCTTTCAATTTAAACCTTTTAAGGCAATAATTTATGAAGAGGGCATTTCAAAGCTTGGTTACAGAATTGACAAATGACCCAATCTTCACCGTTATTTTCTGCCCTGCATTTATTCTAGAAGTATTTTTTTTCCTTTTTTATTGAAACGTCTTTCCTTTTTAGCCTATTGGAGTTTAAGAAAAAAAAGAATAATAAGGCCTCGTATTTACTTATTTAGTTGAATCTAAAGCTTATTCACTTCCAGCTACGTTTTAACGTTTTTCTTTTTAAAGCATAATTAAGTTTTAGAACATTAAAGAATGATAGAAACTTTTAAATTTAACGGAGCAATAGCGATAGAAACATCTAGTTTAGCTGATTAGTTCAAAATTTTTGAGCTATGTGGTAATTATTAAAAAAAAATTGTTTCAAATTTTTCTCAAAGACTAACCACTATAATAGCTAAAAAATAGGATCAATTGCTTGCATTTAAACAACTCAAGTACCAAAACAGACACATATTTAAAAAGAACTTCACAAAAATGACAGTTTCTTGATGCGGAAGTAAGTGTTTTACGTGGAAAACTGCAGCTTCTGTAGTAAGAAATAAATAGCTTTGAAACGAGATTAATTTAGTTAATGTTCAAAACAATTTTTGTGTTTTCTTATCATAGAATTTGAAATCTTTGTTGAAATACAATCTATCAATTTTTAGGCGTATAAAAGAGCTCCCAAATCTTTTAAGAAATCTTCAACAAAATAAGTTATTCAGCAAAATAATATTAAAAAAAAAGAATTCTTGCTATAGAACTTAAAATTTTTAGTGAAAAACTGATAAATATTTTTTTTGAATGGAAATAGAGCACACACACACACACAAAAATAAAAAATAAATAAATAAAAATAAAATATCACACATTTTAACGAAAACATTTTCTTTTCTTTACATAAATACATGAATGTCTAAAACCATAGCTCAATTTATAATAGAAATTTGATAATGAACGTATCAAATATTGTTCATAAGAAACAAGAAAAACAAATATTTCCCGATAAAAATTATCACAGAAAAAATTATACGTACGAAAAAAAAACTCTTATGCCAGTTTTGTATCAAATCTCTACCTTATACGATTGAATCAAAGCATTTTCAATTTCCGAAGACAATTTTCTTTGCGAATTAGTTGTTCCCAATGTCTTTTGCTTCGGAGAACTAAATCGAAAATATTCTTCGATAACTCCTTCCTTTCCTATTCACCTCTCCCAGAACATTTAATTTGTATTTCAATTTTTTGTTACTCTTTTATTCCGTGCGCTCCTAAGTAGAATGTTTAAAGGCCGAGAACTATTTAAATATAAAAGCGACGTTGAAGACGTAAACCAAATTATCTAAACATGCTCCGTTTTAACAGCTATTGTGCCACTTCATATAAAACTCGAGGTTCCTTTTTCAAATAAAATATTTGGGCAAGACGAAAATTCTTACTCTTTTTTTTTTTTTTTTTTTTAACAGAAAGTACGCCAGAAAGTTTTCTTGTGAAGATTTTTTTCTGATGATGTACTTTTCGGGTTTGAAATAGGTTTGAAAATTTTGCTAATAAAAATTATAAATAAAACTAAAAGGCTTATTCTTTCCCTGTTAATATTTGATTTAAAAAAACGAATCAGAAACACTTTTAGTGATTCTTTAACCATAACTGAAGTCGGTGCAAATGCTCACATAAAAGAAAATTAATTATCATTGTCAAATATTTAGATAAGAAATATGAATATCACAACAAGTGTTTAAAGAACAACAAGATTGATACATAAATATACAATAATTTGACAAACACATATTTTAAAACCTGTCAAATTGGTGCTGTTTCTCTATGACTCTTTCTGCCAATTTCTCTTTTCTTCCTAGCTAATAGTTTGATCAGAAATATCTTCACAATTTGGAAACGAAATTGACTTTCTAACCAGCACATATTAACGTCATGTATAAATACGATAAGATATTTGAAAGAATTTCTTGACTTCAAACTCGAAAGTCTAATCATATTCGAAATAAAACAACTTATAATTTCAGCAACTGAATCTTATCCCAGAAATGTTCAATTTCAAACTTTTAGTTTCTTATTGTCGTTTTTAGAAAGGTAACTAATTAATATTTCAGATTATTTGCCTTCATAATTTAAGTTTCGATCGGATCAAGTATTTTTACCAAGTATAGAAGTATGATACCATAACTCTTTTTGGTTTGGAAAAATGCGCGTCAGAATAATGTTTTATTCAAAATGTGCTACGTGGTTTACTATATATTTCCTCTATTTGTCGGAGAATGTGAATACAACACTTAAAAAATCCTCTTATTTTGCTAGGAACCGTTTTAAGAGATTTTTTTTCACACCTTCGTACAAACCTATGCGTTGCTCAGCAAGTGCAAACGATGTGCCGATCGATTCAAACAAGTGGTAATCGGAAAGAGCCAAGTCTAGTAAGTAAGCCGGTACCCAGCTGAGTGCTTCCAGCTTGTTGTGAATTCGTTTTGGTGCACATGATGTAGTATTGAGCACGAAAAAAGATGACTTTTTGCAGCCTCTATAGGTATTCTGGCATTTTTCAAGTAGTGAAAGTTTCAAATCGGTCTGTTGTTGTTGGCAATCTTTAGTATAAACTGTTTTCAAAGGTTTTAGGAACTCATCAAAAGATCACACCCCTCTTTTCCCACACTGCTTGTTTTACAGTATAATGCTGTAAACTTGTAAACAAAGCTTCTAGTTTAAAACTAAAATGCAGTCATAAACTGTAAATTAGCAATTTTAAAGCTTATACTATATCATTTGCAATAGTACAGTTTATTACTGTAAAATTAGCAATTTTACACTATATTACTGTAAAACTAGCAAATTTTCAGTTTTGTACTATAAAATTAGCTGTATTATACTGTCAAAACAGTATAATACTGGCAGCAGAAGTTCCAGTTTAAAACTGGAAAATGTACAGTAATAAACTGTAAATTAGCAATATTACAGTTTATTACAGTAAAATAAGAAATTTTGTAGTTTAATACTATGAAATTAGCTATATTTTTCTGTAAAAACAACATTCTATTTTTTGCAGTGCATCGCTCTCAGAAAATCTCCTTTCTGCCGAATTCACCATGTAAGGAATGCTGAAAGCATTGTTCACATGCATCTTGGGATGGAGTCTGTCTAAGCTTCGATAAGCATCCGCTGCCATTCTGCAGCAGTTTTCCTCAGATGCTATCAAACAAGTAATACTGTCCACAAATCGTTTTTCGTAGGCTCAAAACTGAGCATGTTTTAAGTTTCGGGCAAATCTGCTGGTTTGAAAATTGGGCTGATATGGGTTTAAAATCTTCGTCAGCTTTTGCAGAGAGATGTTGGCCCAGCAGAGCCGGTCTTACGGCCTCTAAACTATTTACTAACATCATCCATAAGAAAATTATGGTTTTATACTTTTTCATCTGGAATAGTTGCTTCTAAGAGCAAAAATTTAAGCCTTTAAGCAAAACTAAACACCACGACTAAAATAAGACGTCTCTAAACTTTGTTGGAGGCGTATTTGTGAGAACAGTTTTGGGTTTAAAAAAAACTAAAAATGGAGAAAAAATTATTTTTTTGTTTGAATTTAAGAATTTAATACATTAATACAATTTGAATTCATACGCGCAACGTTAATTTAAGAAACACATAGACTTGACAATGACAACTCAAAGCGCTTATTTTTCCGAAAAAAATAGCTGTATTATAAAATTAAAAAATCAGAGCTTCTTAGACCCTCTTTTGTTCTTGCCTTGAAAAAACAAACTTAACTTTTGACTTAAATTTAATGTTTTAATGCAACAATTCAGTAGTGGTTGTGCATGTCTTTTGGACTTTTCCTGAAATGGAATCTTGTTATTTTAAAACATACTTTTTAACGAAGGGTAAACGGTATCGCGCGTATACGTTAAATCGTAAAACGTTATCGTATAAAAACACCTTTGCTCTCAATGTAGAGTTTCAAAAAGATAAAAGAAGGAAGGTATTTATTTAAGAATAAAATTGCTAACACCTCCATAGAAAACCAACGTGTAGTGCTTAGAATGAGACGTTACTTGGAAGATTTTACTTCAACATTTAAAAATTTAATTAAAAAAACTGTTCGGTTTTGATTAATTAAATTTGAAATCAAACAAAAACTAACCCCTTAACGCTTGCATAATTTTGAAGAAAATGGTCATAAAAGTGCCTATTTTTTTTTATTCAAGAAAATTACATAAAACTGAGCGTATATACAATATTTGCATTCATTTTTAATTTTTAAGTTAATTTTTAGCTTGAAATTAAAAAATAAATAAAAAAAACGGGAAAACCAACATTCAGGATTATTATGATTAAATGTTTGTTTTCCAACAAAGAGAGAAAATAAAAAATATATGATTGAAACATTCAAAGATAATTTTATTGCATTTACGCTTAATTTCAATAAATACTAGTAATTTTTTTTTGTGTGATAAATTTCAAAGCATGCGATGCAAAGGCCAACATCACAATCAGGACAATAGTACCGAGTTACTATCTCTAAAAACGTTAACTATCTCTAAAAACGTTGCAAATAGACTAGTGCAGCCATCTGGTGTACAAATTCAGAAATAAAACATGATTCCAGGCATAAGAAATAGATTGTTTTATTATTTTTCGAGCATTATTTTTGAATACTTCAGCCCGGAAATATCACGGGCGCGAGAAATAGAGGACGAAACTTCACCCCGTCATTTTCACGGGAGCGAGAAGCAAGGGGCTAATGATTATTTTATTAGTATTTGAATATAATTAAGAATTCAAAAATTGCTTAATGGCATAATTACTCCAAAATATATTGAAATAAACTAACTAAATAAATTTCATAAAATAATTTTCCCGAGCATTACTATAAACATTAAAGTTAAAAAAATAATAAAGTATTAGTTTAACTGAATAATTAAGACCATTACTGTAAAAAAGCTGATATTATTTTTTTTTTACATTTTTGCAATTAAAAGATTTGAGTTTTGTTACGAATTTTAGGAATAAACCCTGCGTCTAATTAAATTCCTCTGAATTAATGTATAGTTTTGGTAATCATGATATACATTATGTTTTTACAAACGCAATGTATTTTCAAGAAATCATTCCAATTATACAAAATTTAACAATGGAAATGTTGGCCCTTAAAAACACTATTTTTAATTTCTAATTATTTTTGAAATCTCTTTGAGCAGACATCATTATTTTAGATACAACAATGAAAATAACATATCTTTTAAAACGAAACAATATTTTGAATTCACTACCTATGTTTCATCAAATGCAAGCTTAGTATTTATCAAACAATCTGTAAAGAAATAATGTACAGAATTTACGTTTAAAGAAAATCGCATAGCCAGAGTATGATTTAGAAATGTGTGTTTCAATTTAGTTTGCTAATAATACCATTATACTTTCTTTTCTGCTAAGATTTTTTCTTTTAATTTACCTATGTTTTTTCAAATATCTTTCTAAATATGAAGAAACATGTGTTGTAAGAAAACATTTTTTAAATATTTTTATTTTGAAGAAAATAGGTTGAGTAAATAAAAAAAAAATTTCTATTGACTAATATTACCTACAAAACATTAAAGAAATGTTTTTTTTTTAACAAAAAGTAACTTGAAATGAACGCTAATTATGAAAGAATTACGACTGCTTAAAAGATGGGCCGAAAAGTCTTTTAATTAGTAAAAATTCTTAACATGTAAATGCAAAGTTAGTAGTGACAGTCACAACAGCAAGACATTTCAGGATTTACGATAAAAGTGTTCCTATAGTTGACTAATATGACACTTCAGTGGAAATAGCTTTTTTTTTCTGTCATTATAACTTTCTTTTTTTCGGTACTTTAGCGCCAAACGGATGGACCGATTTAAGAAAATTTGTTATTGTTTGAAAGGAGAGTTAATCGTGAGTGTTAATTGCGGATGACATTAATTAACGAAAATATTAATTAAAAACGTTTAATACCTTTTTCACGATTTTTTAAGTAAAATATTCTTAAAAATTAAAATAATAGTACCAAAAAAAGGAGAATATATATCTGCGCCTGACAGAACGTGTTTTGGAACTTCCATGTTACATAGAACTTGAATTATAACGTTTTCAGCAATGCGGCTAAGCCTTTATTCACACGATTGGAAAACAATGTCATTGTTCGCTGACAAGAAAAGAAAACTTAACAATTTAGAATTTTTATGTTTTCAGTTTCTATTTGTTAGCGATAACTCGTAATTTTAATATAAGGCTTTAAAAGGAATTTCAATTTTCCCTCTTTATTCTACTTTGGTGACTAACAAATTTTACTAGGAAGGATTAACTTTAATTTTCCGTGTGTACCACATGTCCTCTGAAAAACAGTAAAATATATTTAAATTCAAAATACTTTCTGACCGGTGAAGTTCGTGTTCATTCGAGGTCGTCAATTAGGGTCGTTTTTCTTTAATTTCTAATTTAATCTCAATACTTATATATTATTGTGGAGCCAAAAATAATCAAAATCCAATAAATGCTAACTAATAGCTTGGAAAAGTTTATGCAGATATATTTTGCAGATATTGGGTCTTAATTTTAACCCAATTTAAGACGTATGTATGAACTAAAGAGCTTATGTAAAAGATATAAAATATTTTTTAGGTTGAAAATGCGCTATATACTATCACTTTCTAACTGCTGCATTGTAAAAAATTAAAAAAAATAATTTTATTATATTTTGAAAATTACAATTTTCAGCATATTTTTTCAACATTTTAGCCTTATGCGCGAACTGAAGATGTCACAACTTAGACTTTTTTTATTATTTTTCTCCCATTAAGGATACCAATATACAGCGTTTGAGGGGTAACGCTATTAACCCATTAATGCCTGACATTTTTTTTTTCAGAGATATTTTGTATACTGGTTACAAATAGTATTTAATGGACAGGAAAAATAATTAAAAAAATATTATGTAAAAAATAATTGTTTTATTTAAAAAAGAAAAATGGTCTCTAAAAAGGGACGCTAGGCACCAGAGGGTACATACTTTTTTACCGATTTTTTTTCTGCCTACAATATAATATTTAAAAAGACATTTTATAAGATGAAATAAAAGCAGCAATTAACATAAACTGGGAAGTAGATTCAGAGCATAAGGAAATATTGGTGCTGTGGAGTATGAAAGTCAGCAAAGCATTTGTTGTGCAAACCTACATTGCATTTGCTGCATTTCCGATAACCTTTTTACTTCAATGGGCACATATTAAATGAGTCTTATTTAAAGCAATGTAACGACTTTCCCCATAATACCTAACTCAACCCGGTATTCTTGAGCTCAATGCATTCTGTACAGCAGCTTCTAAAATAAAAAAGAGCGGTAAACCACCATTTTTAAATGTGTTCAAAAACCGGTAATTCCCGATATTTTGATGAATGGGATCTGTTCCCCCGTGCAACGATTGTACTGAGCAACCATATTTATTTCATCAATTTCCATTACTTTCTTTTCGCTATTGGACAATCACTTAGCCTTTGCTGTATGATCAACTCCATGAAGGTTCGATGCGATAGTTACGACATTGTTATTATTCAACAGAACAAACCTAATATTATTTTATCTGTCATCAACATTTATTCAAAACTTCCTCCCTTTTCTTTTTTGAACAACGTAACTTTAGTTAATGGGCAGTTTTCAATCCGATTTTTGCATAAAACCTTTCTGAGACAAATTATCAAGTAGGAGAGCAAGAGAAGTAAATTAATTGTCACAGTAGAGATCAAAACTGGCATGCTCGGGGAACGCTGAAATTAAATCTGAAACCACTGCCCCCCCCCCCCTCTTCCCAAACAACAAATGCATATGCAATCCTTGAATTCTTCATCAAGGTGAAGTGCTAAACCTCTGAAACAGCTTAGGGTTTTTCAACGGTCAGACTATACAATAAAAAGCACCTAAATGCATTATGGAAAAGCAATTAAATACAACAAATAATTGGTGTTTTAAAGAATTACATTTTTGAAATAACTTTTTTTCAAAATGTACTAGTACCTTGAGTATTTTTCGTAATTTCGAAAAAATAAATAAATAAACAAAAAAATAAATGATAAAATATTTTTAAAAGCTGGAATTAAATTTATGTATTAATTAATTTAACTTAATTAGATTTTTTACGTTTTAAAAATAAAAATTATCTATTTTTCAGTCTAAAAACATTTACTAACTTTTTTTGAGATAAATTATAAATTCTAAGCAACAATTCCGGCACGGTTAAACAATGCAGCCTTTCGTGCCTAGCGTCCCTTTTTAGAGACGTTCCTAAATTGCTATAAAATCCATAAAAAATTTAAAATTTTCCAAAATGCAAAAAAGGTAAACTAAAACATCGATCAAAGTAGCACATATATCAAGCACAGATAGATTTACTTGTTAATAATTTTAAAAATTTAGCATTTTGTTCTTGAGATTGTGAACGATGTAATTCTTGATAAAGTTCATAATAACATGGCTACAGAACACACTTTACAATGTTTATGTGCTGCAATTTGTTAATACTGAATTGAAACAATACCGAACTAATAATTTAACACAATTATTGGTTGAAGTGTTCATTTTTGAAAAATTCAGTCACACTTTTTGGACCGTCCCTAAAAAGGATTAATGGGTTAAGAAACTAAAAAATCGCTTTTTCGACCCACCTTACTGTTTGCAGTACCTTAGAATAATCAGAATCAAAATTGTTTCAAGTTGAAAGTTTATATTTAATTAACCTTTTGATTAAATTACTTATTTCCATCTTACCGCTAAAGCCGCTAGAGATAAGGAAATTTATTCCCAATGTGTGGTTCCCTCAAAACCCGACGAATAAGCAACAGCAATTAAGTTTATCTCTTGAATCATGTCATGATCATTAAGATGATTTATGCTGCTTTTAAACCTGTAGAAATATGATAAAATTAATCTAGTCTACCTAAGTACCGCAATGTATAAAAGGCATATGGTACGTGAAAGACATATCTTATTACCTTAGCGGTCTAAAGCATTGAGAGCGCATTAGTTTTGAAGTCGCTGCCATGCTTTAGCAGCGAGCGTCTTAGGGTGCCATCTCATCCTATGATTTATAATTAATGCTTATAGGCTTGAAGAGTCCTAAATACGATATTGTTAAAATATCGTCTTAACAATTTTAGAAAAATTACTTGAAACTTTTAGACTGTTTTGTTTACGGATTGGTTATGTGGAATAATAGTGTTTAGTCAGTCCGTTATGTGGAAAATTAAAATTTTCTGTTGGATGCTTTTGCGATATGTGTCCAAATTCAATTGAAGGGCTTGGGAGATGAAGGGTTTACGTGAAAAAACAGAAATTGAGGGTAATTAAAGTTCGAAGTTTCATTGCTGCAGTTGCTGCAGCTTTTTTTTTTTTTTTTTTGGTTTTGTCGTTAGTGTGCGTATAAAATTGATCTTATGACATCTACCTTTTGATGCACCAAGTTTTATTTGATTATCTTCATCCATTGCTTACCATTGTGAAGAGTGTTTATTTTTTAAAATGTAACATAGCCCCGTCATCCTCCAAGCGCTTCAATTATTTGGTACATCATGGTCTATGAACATGTAGGGAAGACTAGGGTTGGTTGAAACTATCCTAGTATTGCGGAATGAAAGGGAAAGTGATATGAAAACAGAAGTTTCCTTTAAGTCGGAATATAACTGCTTTTTACTGCATATTAAGAGATGGCACGGCACAACTCGCAAAATTAATGCAGTGCCTTTAATTTGGGAGTTGAGCCGTACCATTGCTGTGGCTTCTCGCTGGTATGCTAATTCTGCATCAGCTTCGGGTTTTTTTGGAACTCTTAGCTTCTATATAAGAATATCTGCCTCAAGCTCGGTTACTTCCTATTCCAGACTAATGAGATGAGTCCACAGTAAGGAGAATACTGCAGTCTCTGGATGAAATAACCGAGTTGGCGACATATTACGTGCATATTGACATAGTTTTCTTCTAGTATTTCAATTATTAGGGATAATTTTTCATTGTTTAAAATTACCTTTAGATATTTAAGTAATGCAGATATTAAGAATATAAGCTTCATTAGTAATTATTTAACTAAGGTTTACTTAAGATATACTATTAGAGGAGAGGAGGGTATTATGGAATAGTCGAGAAATATGGAATACCGAGGTTTTTACTCCGTTCGGTGCTGCAGTATGGTGAAAATAACATGAACTACTCAAGAAAGACTCCCATGATGCATTGCAGTAAGAGTTCGCCGCTTAGTGTTGTCATTAGAGTGCTACAAAAAAAGTTTAGTTTTTGATTCTCAAGAGATTTTGGAGGTAAGTTTTCAAATTTTTAACCTGCTAGTATACATATGACTTAAAGTATTGATGTTAACCGTAATGTACACTAAAATAATTGTAGTTTCTTATACTGTAGTCGTTTTTTTAGCTTACAATATTTGGGCCATCATTTTAAATATTCATTTTCCAAGATGGCGTGTCGGGTACAATGGAATACTAAGTATTTCAAGACAACAAGAAAGCAAAGACGCTGAATGTATCTTTTGCGACGGCAATTATCCCAAGATCAATGAGGTGAAGTTTGGATTCAGTGCGTAAGTTGTTGTCTGTGGGCTCACTTTGACTGCACTGGAGCAGAGCAAGACGATTACATCTGTGACTTCTGTAAATAGATTCGAAACAGAAATGATTCACACTTAATGTCAAAAATTATAGCTACATACTTCAGTATAAAAGTATTATTATTATTTTTTTCATTATTTATTTTTTTATTTGTGGTTTGATAACAGTGTTTTATGAAGTTAATTAGTATTTCAATGGTTAACACCACCTATTCCATAATTACCCAAGTATTTCATATTAGCCTCCATTTGCAAATTTTTTTTAAACAATTTTTTTTTAATTTAGAAATAAATCGTATTTTTTTTTTTTACAAAACACATTTCATTACAATTAGTCTTAGTATGTACTCATGATGATTTTGAAATTTTTTATTGAAAAAATAAAAGGTTATTTTGAAAAATGTAAATGGTATTCCATATTACCCTCCTCTCATCTAAATATGCTATTATCAAAGTGAACACAAAGGGCCCTTTTTTTTTCAAAAATGGTGGATTTTCTCCCGTCTACCCTAGTTATTTAAAGTATCTAAGTTACATATTTTAATTTTTGTATTTCATTTTTTTGTTCAGGATTTGCTTCAAAACACTTCTATCTCTTTTATTTTACTTGATTCTCCTGGTGTTTTGCTGTAGCATTTTCTTTGCTCCTCTTTATCGTATGCAGTTAATGTAATTAATATTTAAGAATCTGAGCAAAATATGGATTAGATAAAATATAATTTGACTGCATAACTCGAGCGCAAATGGGCATTTCAACGATAGTTCACGAAAAAATAAGTTTATATAAAATCTAGGAAAATATTTCTTCATGAATTTAATATAGTTCAATGTTAAATTTGTTTGCTTTAATTACGTTTCACAGCGTGCATAGCATTATTTATTGTTTCGTTTTTTACCACAGTAGAGAATTTTCGATTAAAATTAGTTTTAAAATAGATGACATGCCAAAACGAGAAAAAGGGAGGAAATCTTTTCAAGTACTGCTCTTATATGAAATAAATATTCTAATATCATTGCAAACTTTTCCTCGATTTCAACGTCATTCCTGACAGTTCAGTGTATAGAGGATTTAGTGAAGGCCATTAGATGCTGACTTTGGAATTAAACGCAGCTACGAATATTGTCCATTAGTGTAAGAGCTAAACTCTATCCCAAAAAAAAGGAGAAAAAAAACTAACTTTAATGGCTGCCCATCGAAAGAGAAATATGTATTTTTAGAAGTATTTAGATTGAAAAATGCATGTAAAATAAAATTTATTCCCCCTTACATTTTAAATATATTCTTACATCATTACTCCTGCAGTAATTCATATTTTGGAAGTAAATTAAATATTGGGAAAAGTAAAAAAAATATTAATGGAAAAATGATTTTAGAGAACATTTTGATTAACTAATCAAAATGCTCTCTAAAATCTTTTTTTTTCTTTCTGAAAGAGGCATTTTATTATTAATATTTAAAAACTTGGATGAAAAAATGTTTTATTCAAAATCCTAAAAATGTTTACTTGTATGCACCACGCCCAATTATCTTACTTTTGAGTACAGAAAACATAATAAAAAAGAGAGATCGGGGACGTTCAATTTAAGAGGGTTATAATTAAATACTCAGAAATTATGAAAAACGTTGCCCCATGTTTGTAGCTTCTTTTATTTAACATATATTTAGAAGTCTTTTCAGTTATACTACAACTCAGTTTAAATTCGAAATTATGACCTTTGTTAAATTAGAAAACAAATCATATTGTATTTCAATACACATTTGTGTGCAGATTTCGTTAAGATATTTAATGAAATCTTGAAATAAGTTATATTTTTAAAAATAATTCAATTTTTTTCCATTTCTAAAAAAAATAGCGAATCATGGAGCCACACTTCATTTTAAGACATGACTGCTGCCACCATATTTTTGGAGTAAGGTTACACATTTTTTTTTTCAGAGAACGTTATGATCATGCAAATTCGTACAACACATACATGCACAAATAATAGCGGGAGGATACAAAAACTTCATTTCTACTATAAGCAAAAGGCAGTTTAAATGTTTTAAATGCAATAAATTAGAGGAAGAGCATTTTTTATTTAACAACAAATATTTCGATGTTTTAATACACTTTTTGTGTTGTAGATTTCTTAGTTTGTGGTGAGATGCATTTAAAAACTTTCTTCAAAAAGTCTCTAAATTGAGATCATGTTTTACGGCTGTATTCAGTTGCAAAATTGAATTTACATATCTGCTGAGTGGGTGGCGTTTTAAAAGAAACGAAAAAAAAAAACCACAACAATGATAAATTATCTTATATTTGCTATATACAGCATCTGAACACATCTAGGGCATTTTTTTGTTACAAATGTGTAGTAAAACTATTTCATTTTATTGTGTCATTTGGTTGTACGATGTTAATAGCAATCTAGTCTCTTTTTACTTAAAATCTATTTTTTTTTTCATTTTTTTCCTGTTTACTTTTGTGGAAGTATTTGCATGCATGATTTTAATTAAAGGTATGAATTAAAGCTAAATATCATGAATTTGTCACAAACGTGGTTGAAAAATAACGCATTGCGCTCTATCACTGAAAGAAATAAGTTAATTAAATCAGATTAATGCAAATTTAATAGAGCTTGTTTAAGTCCTAATTGTTTCTAATCGAAAACATCCAGATATTGTTGGTTGTTTCTACTATACAGGAACGAAAAAATCTTTAAAAGCGAACGAATGAACACGAGCAAATGATTAACCCGATTTCTTTTTACATCAGAACTTCCATTCCATTCCTCGCGATTTTAACAATGAATAAAGGAAAAAAAGGCAAATAATGATGCGTAATGACTTTGCTAATTAATCACATTAATTAATTACAGTGCATAATGTCTAGATTTTCATCTTAAAATAACTATTAATTATGTGGCTGCCTAGTTTTTTTTCAGGCATTATTTTTTTAAAGAGAACTTAAGAAAATGCTTCTAATTATTAAAGAAAAGTTTAGTTCTTTTTTTGGTGGTATTAATTTTTAAGTAAACAAATGTCAGACTTTCACTTTTATCTCAATTCAATCTCCGTTCCATTAATATGAATCTGATTTTTTTATGCGTCAAGTAGGAGCAAAATTATTTAATTCATAGCAGATGCTGAACTACACTACAAAACATGTTGTTTTTACAGTATAATACTGGCAGCCGAGGTTCCAATTTTAAACTGTAAAATGCACAGTAATAAACTGCGAAACTTGCCATTTTAGTTTCTTACTGTAAAGTAAGGAATTCTTCAGTTTATTGCCGTAAAATTTAGGTGTATTATAGTGTAAAAACAGCAGTATAATGCTGATCCCCCCGGAGGTTCACGTTTAAAACTGTCAAATGCACGGTAATAAACCGTACAATTAGCAATTTTGCAGTTTAATACTGTAAAATTAGCAATTTTACAGTTTAGTACTGTACAGTTATCAGTGTTACAGTTCATTACTGAAAAATTAGCAATTTTTACAGTTTATTACTACAAAATTAGCTGTATCATACTGTAAAAATGGCATTCATTTTTTCACAGTGTGGTTTACGTTGTGAAAAAACTATTTGGAATAAAATTATAGAAACGGCGGATGAGCTGGAAAAACCACAACTGTGTACTTTTTATCATGCCTCCATTACATACTGAAGCAAGAGAAAATATTTTATAAACCTAATGTTTGAAAATAAATCTACTCTATTACTGCTGATAGCATAATGAAAAATGTAAGAGTGCGCAAAAAGATTTTTTTTGTTTTCAGAGTTGAGTACTTTAGCATTATTTATTTTCTCTTTTAGATGCATGTAAAGGCAATTTCACGCCACAAGAAACCACACAGTTTTTTCGATATTTCCGCAGACAATGTTAAATTATCCTTGGCTGATTGCATTCCATGCAATCAAGCAACCACCTACATTCTAAGCTTCAAATCACTTTAGACAGCAAAGCACACAAACCGCAGTGGCTATTTCAAAATAAAACTTTCACCAATTCCTATTTTCTTTCAGAAGAGCGCGATTTATTTCTCTCTCTAACATTTCCAGTAGGCGGAATGCTATTCGGAGCCACGGCGAGTTTGAAAAGAAATGCCATCGAAATTTTGTAGTGACCACTAGGGGTCATTGAAATATTTTCAGCTCCACCTCAAGCCAGCCAAAAGTAGGTCGCTTTTCCTTCAATAACAGATGACGGAGCCTCATGAATAGTGTATAGAGACCAAACCCACTGACACTGAATTTTGCAGCACGTACCCCATTCGAATTAAATGGGCCACTGGGCGTGCAAATTATAGTACGCATTGGCCAATAACTAAGATATATGTTTTCATAAATATTTACACGGATGTTATGCCTCAAAATCTTTAAGAGTAAGTAGTCTTATAAAACTTTTTATGGATTTGTATAATGTATGTCTAACAGTTCATCATTGCTGTCATTTAGAGGTAACCATACTCATTTTTAAAGCGGATTTTGTGTTCAGAAAAGCATATTTATATAAAATGTAGTTTAATATGCTAGTTGTTGTTGTCGTGTCATAGTTGATTTATAATTACTGTGAAGTGGGAGTGACATTGCCTCGGAGGGTTGCATTTCTTTATTGACATATAGGACAACACAGGAAAGATTTTACAACACAAAAAGAGAGGAAATGACACCCAAGACACTGGCTGGAAACGAATCCGTGACTTCTTGCTTTCGAGGTGAAGCTTCTACCTCTGAGCCACAGAGGCCCCATTAAATATGCTTTGTGCTAAAATGTGAATGAAATGAATTAGCAATGTAAGAACATCGCACATAAAAAACTACCAAAACAACTTTAATGGAGATCAGATGAATTAGTTCAACCTTGACCATTCCTTCCCTCAACTGAGAGCACTGTAAAAAAAAAAAAAGAAGTGATGTGAACGTACTACATAGTATCGGTGGTATTATTGCTTCCTTCAATGCTCTAGAGTAATTTAACTGATAAAAAACTGGTGTAACGTAATGCATAACTTTGGGAATGTTATGCTTTACTAATGCTGTTGTTACGTTTCACTTAATTTGTGAGTTAGGTCACAACAGAATTCTGGTCAAGCTTACAAATAAATTATTGGAAAAGTTACTCATTAGCAAAAATAAGCTTTCATCAGGATTCATTGGAAGATTACTTTAAAGTTAAATTGATTTCTATTTCAATAGTTCAAAGCTCTTAAATGATCAATTACAAACGCCTTTTTATTGGCTCTAAATTGAAAGCATGAAAATAAATTAAGCTACAATATTTCAAACTGCCAACCACATGCCCATAATTTCTTATATGTTATGTATAATAACAAGTTATACCATAATCAATGATATTCTATTACAACAGTTTATAACAACACACACACTGTGAATAACACTATGTAACACTGTTTACCTGATTTTCTTTATTTAGTGTTATGTTTTTTTTTTTGTTATTTTTTTATTAGTTGGGAATTACTTTTGCATTGCAAATTTTACAAAAATGTTACATATTCAATGTTTTGTGTACTAATCAACTTTTACCCTAAACCCATAATTATGATTTAGTATTTGAAAATATGCCTCATAACAGGAATACGTTCTATTACTTCATTTAGAAGAAAATAAACTTTCGCTGTCGTTTTGGAATTAAATAAGATCTCCTTAGAAAAGCCTTTCATCTGATCGTAGTGAAATACTTCCAGAACTCTGAATTTTTATCTAAGAGTATAAAAAATGCAGGAATGAAAGCCGTTTAATTTACGTTTGCTAGAGCTTCCTCAGATAAACACGTTATTACATTTGCATGATGAGATTCCATCGATCTTTTCCGCTATGAGATTTGGATTTCGTATTTATGCATACAATCCAGAATTCCAATTATTCAGCTGGAAACTAGTGCTATTGTAATTAGTAAGTTTCAATTTGACACACGTTCTTAGATTCTAAATTGAATTACCACCTTTGAAATAAATATGATTCGAAGATACTGGAACTTGTACGGGAAAAAATGGTGCTTAGCATCACGAGTTCCATTAAATTAAGAAAAAGTTTTATCGATAATAAAGCAAAAGTTTTGAAGTCAATGTAACACAATCAGTTCATTGCAAATATCATAAAGGCCAAACTATTTTTGTATAATTTTCCTTTCAAAAGATTGTGCTCCAGTGTGTGCATTTGTGGGTGTGCGTTTTGGTTTCTCTATGCGTAATTTTACTTCAAAAACTGCCATTTATCCTTCTTCAAACGGTTTAAAGTCACTTTAACACATTTTGTTTTATCGTCTGCAATTTTTTATGTCATTCAAGATTCTTTTGTGGTGGAAATGATTAAGGAAAAGTCTCATAATTAAATATTAGTTAAGAGCAGAGTGCTCCTTGTAAAATGTCCTGCATAAATTATTTAGTTTATTTATTTAAAGGCGTTTAAAAAACCAAGTGAGTTAATTTTTTATTGCAATGCAGCTAAACGTCAGTTGTTTTAGTCTTAATTAGTAGATGACTAGCTAACTCGTGCTATTCATTTGTTCTAGACAGAAGGAATTAAAAACCCCGTTTTTAAGCAATGTTTTGGAATAAGAGCAAAAAATACCCCATGTTTTTTACTTTCAGCTGATAGCTGTAAAAAAATCATTAAAATGATGTCTTACTTTTCAAGTTTAATGAAGTATTAAAGTTATGGTGGTACCCGCAAAAACACCTATGATAAATAATATACACTGGCGGAAAAAAAAATCCCAACACCAAGAAAAAATTTCTGTAGAGTAATGAAATTCTGGTAATGCAATTGTCTAGTTAACATGTTTAATTGATTAAATGTACAAGATCACTGGCTAATTTAAACTCAAGAAAATGCTGTGCAAATGTGAAATTATGCTAATTTAATAGAGGGTGTAACCTCCAGAATTTTGAAGGCCAGACCGAAATTGTGCATGCATTATGTCATACAGGTGCCGAATGTCACTTTGTAGCATGGAGTTCCATTCTTGTTGCACTTGTTGTGTCAATACTAGGACCGTCATTGCTGACTCTGGATGATGCTCGAGGTGCCGTCCAATGACATCCCATACGTTATCAATTGGAGACATACCTGGTGATTTTGCAGGTCATGGTAACATGTCAGCACTCTGCAGAGTACATTGCGTTGCAGCAGCGATGTGAGGGCGAGCGTTATCCTGTTGGAAAACGCCCCCTTGAATGCTACTCATGAAGGGCTGTACTACTGGTTAAATTACCAGACTGACGACAAATTTTCAGTCAGTGAGTTTAGGATAACCACAAGAATGCCCCTGCTGTCGTAGAAATTTGCTCCAGAGGCCATAACTCCAGGTGTGGGTCTCGTGTGTCTAGGCCGTAGACCGCTTGGATGCAGGCGGTCTCCTGGCCTCCTTCTGACCAATATACAGCCACCACTGGCACTATGGCAGAATCTGTTTTCATCAAAAATTACAACAGATCTCCACTCCGAACTCCAGTGAGCTCTGTCGTGGCATCACTGCCGTCGGAAAATGCAATGTTTTGCAGTCAATGGAATACCGGCTGCAGGTTGCCTGGCTCGGAGCTATCCTTGAAGTAAACAGTTACTTACCGTTCCTTGGGTCACGACAGTACCAACTGCAGCTCGAATTTCAACCGCAGATGCAGTACGATGCGCCACAGCCGTACGCAAGATTCGGCGATCTTCCTTCTCAGTCGTGCCACGTGGCAGCTCGGAACTCGATCTTCTTGAGGTAGTACCATCCCTTGCCCATAGCTTCCAATAATCATGCATGGTGGAAACATTCCCACCCACATCTTTCTGCAATATCGCGAAATGAAAATCCACCTTCTCGTAGCCAAAATGTACGACCCCGTTTAAACTCGGTGAGCTGTTGATAATGGCTTTCTTCGTCTTCTTAAAGGCATTCCTATCTAAGATGAACGCAATTCGTCAAATTTCACGGAAAAATAATACACACGAGCTTCACAACACGCTTTTAAAACAAGCCTTATTTGCATGTTCTGAGTGACGCCAGCTGCGCCACACTAATGCGCGGAACTCGAAATTTCAATCGATGTCAACTTTCAGTTGTATAAACACGCCTACCAAATTTCGTTTATCTAATACAAGTCTTTCTTGGTGTTGGGATTTTTTTTTCCGCCAGTGTATATGATACTGCGATTTTCCATGTGAAAAATAACGATTTTTTCCCTAATAAAGTATGGTTATTAATAAAACTATGGTTAGTTAGAACTCTGTCCCAGATGAGTTAAGGTTATATAGTCATGGAAATTTGAAACAATTCATTTGAGAAAAATAATTAATACAAAAACTGCATTTTCTGGCTTATCGAAGGATCAGTCTCTTGACACTAAAGCAATGCCTAATAAAACAAAATTAATTGAAATAGATAATTCTATGCTGTAAAAATATCTTTGAAAGACTATACTGCGATTTATAACCTTAAAATTAATGTCGTTTTTTGATTTAAACACCAAAAAAGCTGTATCTCATTTTTAGAAATAAGTGTAAATTATGTATTCATTAAAATTTGCATCAAAATTCTTGCTGGGAAAAAAACAGTCATTGAAATGACATGTTTCTACCCTTGGAGATTAGAACTCACAACCTGTGTTACCAGCGGACTCTGTAGCGACCTGCGCCAATGAGTCTTTATTTAGAGATGCCATGCTTTGAAACAATGCGTACTGAAAATAGAATAAATCGGTTTTTATAACGAAACAGGTAATATGTGAGCTGTCTCATTATTTTGGCAAAATCTTTAAAATAATACCTTACTGATGAAGATTGATGAAGTATTGAGCAAGTAATAGCGTTGTCACAAAAAAAAAACGCTTGGATAAATAATAGGTATAACTGTACCGTATAGTTATAGAATTAAAGGGAATGCACTGCAAAATATGAATGTTGTTTTTACAGAATAATACAGCTAATTTTCAGTAATAAACTAAAAATTGCTAATGATTTAACAGTAATAAACTGCAAAATTGCTAATTTTAGTTTGTTGCTGTGCATTTCATTGGAATCACTGTTTCCAGTATTATACTGTAAAAACAACAGTTTATTTTTTGCAGTATGTAATCGGTGCATTTTCCTCGAGTTCGCGTTTTATTAGAATCACATAATGTTTTGCCCCCTCTAAAATTAGCCGTTTAAGTGGACCTGCCAATTGCAAAAATAAGTTTAGACAGTAATCCGAATTTTCCATTTTCTTTCACGAAAGTGACAGTAGTATATCTTTCCTGGAATGGCGAGGCGACAAAAAGGTGAGCTGTATGCGGGTGAAAGGAATTCTGAAAGATCAATAGGAAAAAATCAATCTAGGAGGTTGGAATCCAAAAGCCTCAATCTTTTGGCGTTAGACATTCCGAAGAATCTAAAGGAAAGTCTCTATTCACTTAAAAACAGTGTTTCCTTTTTTGAAAAGTAAAATATTTTAAAAGAGAAGCCGAAAGAAATGTTATAAAACCGTTGCTAAAATTTTGCTTTTTTTTTCTTTTGTTTCAGGGTCCTTTTTAACTACAGGATTCAGATAGTCGGTGTTTTTAAGAAACAACTGCCTTTAATTAAATGTAGGATTATTTATTTTTTCAGTTAAAAGTATTTCTCTTATTTCAATGAAACGTAACACTAAGCTAAGTTAACTTGAGTAAAGTTTTGTCGCTCAAAGAATTAAGGATTTTATAGATGAGTGGAAGTGTTTCGAACGAAGAATTAACAGAAACATGAAGAAGATGTTGTTAATTATTTCTCAATGGTGCTAAATGTGGACTAATACTTCGGTTTTCTAATTAAAGCTGTTAGCATTTAACTAAAGCTAATTACTTGTTGTATCAGCTTACAACTACTTTTCATAAAGCTAGTGTACTTTTTTAATGAAATAAGAACAACTTAAGGTAATGTTGACATGTTCCTAGCTATTAACAGCACTAAAGAAAATAGTAGGTACCGTGACCTCCTAGAGGTTGTATATTTCATCATTTAATTTACCTGCAAGGTAACGCAAGAAACATTTCTGACACAAAGAGATGGAAATAGCACCCAGGGCATCGGTGAGAATCGAACCCACGACCTCTGGCCTCTACCGCAGAACCATGAAAGCCAAACTCAAGGTCCTTGAAATATTTTATTTAATTGTCTGTAGGTACTGTAGGTAGGTACGTAGGTACTGTAGGTAATTGTCTGTAGGTAATTGTCTGTAGGTCTGTAGGTAGATACATATCGGGTAAGTTTTGTTTTAGTCACCTACAACTGACATAACAAATCTAATAAAAGTGAATTAACTAAGTGCATTGATAAAAGTGATTAATTAAGTGAAAAATAAAATTCAGGAATCTGGGATTCGGGTCATATCAGTTTAAAAGCCTGAAACAAAACGTTTAGGTACTGTCTGTTTGCGTATTGTGCGCCTGGCAGCCACGAACGCTTCCATTTGAAAAAGAGGAGATATGTTTAGGATGCCTTCAGTTTTTGTTCGCTTGCTACTTCCTTGTTGCATTTCCCCCCTATTTCGAGAAAGTCAGAAGAGACTTGGCGCGTGCGCAGATGCGACGGAGGTCGCACAAAAAAATTTTAGATAGTATTAATATTGATTTAAAAAAGATTCTAAAAGATGTTCTAAAGAGAGACAGAAAAAAGCTTTTTACAAAGTGTTTTAAAAAAGCTGACTTAATAAGTGTCAAAAAATGTTTTCAAATGCTTTCCCAGAAGTGTTCAAAGAGGGCTAACTAATACGTGTATTCGGAAAATATTTTCGGAAGTATTCTTAAAAGTATTTTTCAAAATGTTTTAGAAAAGGGGACATGTATTCATGCTCAAAAAGTTCAAAACGAGCTTAAAGATTATTAGAGTATACATATTTTATGTAATGTAGTTTTCTTATTTTAACTGGATTTCTAGCTAACTGAACCTGTACGTAGACACTTAATTAGTATCTATGTAAACGTTATGAAGACATAATTTTAAATTGTATCTAAAATATCCAATTGACTAGAAGCAGCAGTGATTAATGGATTTCTGAGCTGAATTCCATTAAATGGTATGAATATTGATCAGCTCAATCACTGGGAGTAAGATAGTTTATCGCTTAAATGAAAACCGAGTTATACAAAGTAAAATAACTTTAGACTGGAAAGGAAAGTCAATGCCTCAGTGCTTTAAAAGTAGAGATTTTTAGTTTTCTCTTTACTTTTTGAGTGATTTAGCAACAATTGTACGATGTAAGCAGCGTAATAGCAAAAATTAGCTGAAATTATATGCAGAGCATCTTTTTCCAATCGTATTCTTTTCGGAGTTAAAAAATGTAGGGTAGACCGAACAGAGCGAATGAACACTTCCAATGAATGAACACCTTGTAGTTTTAGTGAAAAATAAGGATTTAAAACATTTTTCTCTGGTGAATTGGTAGAAGTAACTTCTTTATACACATGTACGAAAAAAAATTGACTAGAAAATGTTTTTTTTCCACTAGTAAGGGTATTCATTCACTGGGTTTAGGCACTTTTTTCATTATAAACCCTCATAAAATTTGATGCAGAACCATACAAGCTCTCCCAATTTTTTAAAGATGATTTATTACGTGTACAGTCTAGTTTTGAAGAAATGGCACTTGAGTCCACCTTTTTTTTTTTCAGAATTGTCCATTTTCATGAAGGGACAATTCGCAGGGAAAATATCCCTTCTCTGGGGTAAATTAAGAAATGGGATTTGCAGTTGTGGTATTGGTTCTAGAGCTTCAATACATTACTTTGCTTATCTCCCATACATCACCCAGTTTAAGAAATCAGCTAAAGAGGTAAAATATTTTAATTTTATGATGTCGATGCCGATGTCTTATTGGGCAGGTCATATGCTAAAAAGAGTGGGTGGGCCTGGTTTTACCTCTTCAAACAGCCATTGGTCAAAGACTGCCACGCCTCCGCTAGTTCATCTTAATTAAAAATTGGCGAGAGTACGGTTGTAATAAAGAACGTAAAACTTGTCATTTTTACCTTTCCGCCAACTAAGAACAATTACTGCTGCAAATTACATTCCAATATTAAATAATTGCAATGCAAAACTAGAATTGGATTACTTTTTTCTATTAAATTCAACTGATTCCAAAAACTTTTAAGTACACTGCTCGACATTGAAAATGCAACACCAAGAAGGAGTGGTCAGAAATTCATGCAAATTTTACCGTAGACGCACGTCACTGAGTTATGCAAATGATATGAAATGCGCAGCTCTCCGACGCACGTGAAGTAAGATATAAGAGAATGAAGTTGTAAAGTGGGCTATGTTCATGTTGGTTTTTCTGCCAGACTAATTATCGGAGAAATTTGGTTTTTGTCTCGAAGGAAACGTGTGATAGGAGGAAATGCCACGCCGTCCTCAACGAAGACACTTCCAGCATATAGACAACTTTACAAGGGGTATGGTGATCGGACTGAGAAGGGGAGGTTGGTACATACGTCAAATTGCAGCTGATACCCACATTGATGCAAGCACTGTGCATCGGCTGTGTCGGAGATGGTTGGAAAGAGGAAATGTAGCCACATTGAGGGGTGCAGGTGCAGCCAGAGTGACGTCAGACCGCTTGGATCGACGGATTCACCGACAAGCTGTGGCGGACCCGCAAGTCACTTGTACGTCGATTCTGCAGCACGTGCAAGGTACCCTGGATGTTCCTGTGTCGACCAGAACCATTTCCCGTCGACTGGTTGCACGTGGCCTGCAATCACGACGCCCGCTAAGAAGACTGCCATTGACCTCACAGCACAGACTCCAACGTTTGGAATGGTGCCGGACCAGAGTGAAGTGGATGGCAGAATGGCAAACCATAGTGTTCTCAGATGAATCCCGCTTCTGTTTGTCCAGCGATAGTCATCGCATACGTGTGTGACGTCGATGTGGAGAAAGATCGAATCCGGCAGTAACTGTGGAACGCCCCACAGCGCGACAACGTGGCATAATGGTTTGGGGCGCTATTGCATACAATTCCGTATCACCTCTAGTTCGTATTCGGGGTACTATGACGGCCCAACGATATGTAGATAATGTACTGCGGCCGGTGGCAATCCCCTACCTTCAGGGTCTGCCAAATGCAATTTTTCAACAGGATAACGCCCGGCCTCACAGTGCTCGAATCAGCCAACATGCTCTGCGAGGTGTACAGATGCTTTCATGGCCACCATACTCTCCTGACTTGTCACCAATCGAACATGTGTGGGACGTGATTGGACGCCGTTTGCAGAACCTGCCACTGCCTCGTTCAGAGGACGAACTGTGGCAAATGGTTGAAAGGGAATGGAGTGCCATCCCTCAGAACACCATCCGCAGGCTTATTGACTCCATGCCTAGATGTGTTTCTTCGTGCATCGCTGTCCGCGGTGGTCCTACTTCTTACTGAGCCGACGCCGCGTCGTCCTTGCTCTAAATTTTGCTTATTTACTTTGAAATAAATATCACTTATTGTTCCATGCTGTCTCTGTCTTCTTACCAAATTTCATCAATTTCTGACCACTCCTTCTTGGTGTTGCATTTTCAATGTATCGAGCAGTGTATTAGTCATCGAAGTTTCGTACGTTATTCTTCATAATGATAATAAAAACAATAAACATCAACAAACTTCAACCAGCAAAAGATAAATTAAAAACTAATTTCGTTCACTCAAGTTATTTAATGCGATTTATATTGAAGTTATAATGAAGTAAAATAAATCTAGCAGATAATAAATTGAGAATGGCTTACTATAATGTTTTCTCTTTTTTGACTTCATATGGTTAAAGAATTTTTCCCTCTTCTACAAAACTTGTCATATGCCCAAATTGTCGTTAAACTCACGAATATGGTACGCATCAACGTCTTCCTCCTCTACCTATTTTAAAGAGTGGACTCCTTTTATCAATTGCTGCCTTTTCGTCGCGGACGTCTATGTCGTCTTAAGTGTCTTTACTGCCTTGTGGAAAATGCTACAATTTTTAACGACGCTATGAATCTATGAAATTGAAAATTCGCTTAAGTGTTCATTCACTGGTTGGTCTACTCTATCTTGTAGTAGAATGAACAAATATTTTGCAGTGTCAAAAGCTTTCGAGTTTCCGGCGGTATTACGTGGTCGCTTGGTGACGAATGAGTATTAACAGTTTGAGATGGAGTATTAATTTACATTTTCATGCATTTTTTAATGTTATTCAACGGCTATTTATGTCTCTATTTGGCGGATTAGGTTATCTTGTAATGAAACAGTTAATGGTATTTTTTGGACTAATTTGCATATTCGTCAAAATGTTTGACTGGAAGCCCATTGGCTCAATTATAGCACCTCGTGCCTCCATGTCGCAGACTTGAGTTCTATTCCGGGTTTGGCGCGGTCATCTCCACTCCTCATTCCTTTATTGGGTTAGTTAAATTGGTACCAAGCGTGCTTGGGATCTAAACCTTGATCGTTCTGTAGACCACCTAAACGCAACATGTGCCTTGAACCCCAGAATTCTCGGTCTCGTAAACTGAGATCGGCACGGTAGACTTTGCCTCTCACGTATTGTTGTGTCACTGAGTCAGGATTCTGCACTTTAATGGAATAACTGTGGGGCGGGGATTTTTAAAACTCACCACTATTATATTAACCAGTCTAGAGGTTTCAATTGTTTGCAAAAAAGAACATAACTTTACATTTCTTTTTTGGTTTCAGGTTACTAAAATCATTTTTATTAAACTTAGAGTGATTAGTATATTTTACCAGTAATGCTATATAAAGTTCACATACTCAAAATTCCGTACACAAATTCTGTCAAATTGAAGATATTGTTTTGTGCATGGTGTTCAATAGAACTAAAATTATGTTTATTATTTTCTTCAAACATTTAGTGTTTTTCCCATACGAATTCAATGTATTGTTTACCTTCAGTTTTTTAATGTAATACTAAATATCTGTGTATATGTGCATTATTGGTGCTGGTTTACATTACATTTTGCGCTAGCTAGACTTTGTGGACAACCTCGTTATACATAAGGCAATCAGTTTGTATTTTTAAATATGTTATTTTGCAATTAATGGCAATGCAGTGCCGTAAATTGCACAACATATCTTTAAAATTGGAAAGCAGAGTTATCCAGCATCAAAATTAACTAAGCATTTGTTTCAAGCTAAATAGTCCTTTAAATGGTTTTCATAGATGAAGTACGCTCTTAAGGTATGCAATTAAAAGACAATCTTAGTTTTAGTACTCTTTGAAATTAGTTTTCTTAATGCAATCAGATAATAAAGCAAGCTAATCTTTTCCTTTGTTATGCGCACGAAATTACAGAGCTAAATGCTAAATTAACATCATTTGCTTATAACGAAGCGGGATTTGCATTTACAATACCCGAGTTAGATGAAAACATTTACTTTCTTATCGTACACTCTGAAGCCAATTAACGCTTGCTGGAATTAAAATAAAATACATTTAATATTTTTTTGCTTAACTTTTACAGACACTTGTTTTGCTACGTTGTAAGATGTCAGTGTAGTATTCTGAGTTGGTTTTGATTCTATTTCTTAGACAGTTTTTGGTTTAAATTAGCATATTTTTTTTTCTTAAAGAATAAAATTTAGTTACTAAAATGATACAGATTTTAACTGTTTGAAAAATGGTTTTGGCAGAAGCATTTGGATTTGATTGTCATTTTCACTTAGTAAGACTTATTTCTGCTAAAAACAATGAAAATTATTCTTCTGGGAATTTTGTTCTTTTGGTTGTCTTGTCATTTAAAAAGCATTTCAGAATGTTTCTAATTTTTCGCAGTGGAAGACTTGATACTTTTGTTATTGCATTTTAATTTGGTGTTATTTTTAAAAAGTGAAATTAGTTTTTAGTTAAAATTATTAACTATAAAGTAATTTTTAATCGCTAAAAATACCGTGTTCGTTCCTGCTTGCGTGTATGTGACGTAACTGATTTTTTTTGCTTACGAAGAAAGAATAACAGTCAATTTGTTGGTAATAAAAATCATTGCAATGAAAATAAATGGAATTTGATTTTTCTTTGTTTCCTACCACAAAAACTAGCAGAAACTTCGATGTCCAAAGCAAGCAAAAGAAAAAAAAATCAAAAATAGTTTTGACATTTAAAGTGTATGCTACTATCTCATGCTATCGTCGACTCTCGCTTTATCAAATTGAAAGGATACTGGAAATCCTGGAAAACGAAAATGGCATTTAAACCCTTACATATATGGGGCGTTCAGAGCTGAGGTGGATCCAGTATATGAACGACTTGATCCACTTCATCTATGAACGTCTCTTATAATAAGAACTTAAAGTGATTCGTGTTAAATGACGCCCTCATAGCTAAAGTGAATCAAGTCGTTCCTGGTCTTGTTTTACATAAGCTCTGAACGTCCTATGTTATATATATATGTATGTATGTGTGTGTGTGTGTGTGTGTGTGTGTGTGTGTGTGTGTGTGTGTGTGTGTGTGTGTGTGTGTGTGTTTTAAAGGAAATAAAAGCGAAGAAGAATTTCACTTTTTTAAATTTCCTTTTAACTTGTATTTATTTTTATTTCAGTTTTGCAGGCTACAGTTAATAATCACCTAACTATCATGCTATGTTTATTTGTAGTAACTGTATATATACATCTAAATTTTTTCTACGAACATTTCTTTATATTAAACAAGGCAGAAAAAATACGAAGATCTAAGCCAGTGGTGGCCAACCCGCGGCACGCGTGCCACAATGTGGCACGGCAGAGCAGTAACAGTGGCACGCGAAGACTTTTTGAAAAAATTCCAAATTTGAGGGAAAAATGTCGATCTCAAAAATATTGATAAAAACTAAAACCCTTAAACTGATAAATATAAGAATATTGTGAGGATTAAGTGTCAGGAGGCTGGCTTACAAATTGTCTGAACTACAATATTGCACATTACTTTACGTTATATTTGGACATCCAACAAAAGCTGAGACGCTACATTCAATGCTTTGTAAAGCATATTTGCGTTTGACACGAATGAAACTTTTGATTCTGCAGAATGGATTTTTGATCTGCAATAGTTTCAGCTACGGGTGATGAAATTTTATAAAAAGTTAACTCTGCAACTAAAATTAAGAAACCAGATTGGACAAAATTCGGTATGGTAGCACAAATGAAGATCCTTAAATTGTTTTTGTTCCATTACTTGAAAACAATTTGGGAAAAAAACTTCAAAAGTATCATCGAATTATTTATCACAAACTCATTGCCAGGGAATGAGACTTTTTCTCTGCTGGTGACCCTGTAGAGTTAACAAAGAGAGAGAACAAGCTACGAATTAGAGCTCTGAATGTTTTGTGAACTTTTCCCAGGAGAAAGAGGAGAGCATGGCAAGTTACTCCTTCATTGAAATCTGCAATAGCTATCCAAAGGATAAATAGTCATAAGATTTTAGAATTTTAGGGAGTGATTTTTAAAATGTTTGGAAGGAAAGCAATGAGGACTTGTTACTTAGGAATGAAGAATAGCAAATGAATTAACCCATTAATGCCTAGCGTCCCTTTTTAGGGATGGTCCAAAAAGAGTTTGAATTTACCAAAACTGAACATTTCAACCAAATAATAGTGTTCAATTATTACTTTGATATTGTTTCAATTCATTATTAACAGATTGCAGCACATAACAATTGTAAAGTGTGCTCTGTAGCCGTGCAACCAGTATACAAAATATCTTTGGAAAAAAAATGGCAGGCATTAATGGGTTAAGCTCATCTCTTATTATCAGGCGTTTAAGTAATTTAAATTAAGGATAGTACAAAAAAAAGTTTCCCAAATCAGTGTAGGCCATCTACATTATTTTATGATGAAACTTCAAGTTTCTTTCTAATTTGGAGAGAAAAAATAAAACATTAAATTTAATACTGAAAGTATCAAAACATTTAATAATTTTTCAATGCTATATGTAGAAAATTTTACCTCTATTTTTAATTTTCATTCAGTGTTAGGTTTGATGATTTTCAGGATCATAAAAAAAAAATGCTGATTTTTTTATATTCTTTGTCTATTTCTCTGCAAGACACTACTTGTTTCCTTCTGAAATCCAAATCGGAATTACTGACCTTTTGCATCGGTAATCAAATATAAGAGCTTACTTCAACAGAAAGTCATCCACGTTATACAGAAATTTGGAAATTTGTACCAATAATTTTTTTTTTAACATTTACACACTTTACACATTTACACAGTCTGATGCTGCAGTAAATTTGGTTCAAAATAGGCTTCTAAACAAATATTTTTCGTCGTGAATGCAGAAAAATCTAAATACCGTTGAATATTAATTGATAGCACTTAAAACGTTCAACTTCTTAGGATTCTCAAGAACTAATCCTAAAATGAAAGACTTGGTAAAAAAGATGCAGACTCATAAACCACATTAAGTACAGACTGTTTAATTTTTAGAGTAGAATGTTTGATGTTATTTGTTTCTTTTTTAATCGTAAGCCAACTGACAGAACCTATAAAAGTGTTTATTAATGATAACTCTTAAGTTTGGACTTGTTATCTTGTTGTCTTTATTATCATTTAGATTTCAATTGCTCAGTTTTACGAGAAAAAATGTTTCATTTGAGTAAGAATTACATAGTCAGCCAACTTAAAATCTATTTTTAACTTAAAAAAAATGTGTTTGTCGGAAAAATACAATGTGGCACGGTGAGCTTTTTCTCTCCAGATAGTGGCACTCTCCCTAAAAAGGTTGGCCACCCCTGATCTAAGCAAACAGTACACTATATTAAATGTGAATTAAAACTGTAAATCGCAATGTGTGGTGCACAGAAAAGTTTACACTTACATGAATTGCCTAATAAACTGCGCAATCTTGCATCTCATCCATTCCATTTCACGTGCCTTCTTTATTAAAATCTTTAAATGTAACGTCATTTTAACTGATAACACTGACAAACGAAGATTTTGTACATGAAACATTTATTGCGTTCGTAATACCATTTTTGACGCATTTTTAAAAAATTAAATTAGAATTTCCCACCTCATAGGTTTGTGCAGTCATAGGTTACTTTTTATGCGTTTTTATCTATCACATAATGATAAAAACTTATAACAACCAACTAAAATCTTGTCAGAAAGACAATAAATGTGGACTTTCATAACCGGGTTTATTGTTACTGCAATCATGACTGGTCACTGGTCAGTCCAAATAGCGCCAATTTTCGTGAGATAAGCTACCTGAATTGAATCATTGTCCATGCTTTTGTATTGGAATACTAACATAAAGAACTGATATATTTTTACTCTAAGGAAAATTATTTAGTATACTGTAACAGTATTACTGTACAGTACAGTACAGACTCTGTAATAGATATATTCGTATTTAAACACGAAACAGACTAGACTTAGTATTAATTCCTTCGAAACTAGTTTAGAAACTATACTGTTACATGATAAAACGTGTTGCTTTTGGTACCACTAGCATATCAGTCCAAATGCAAGAAGCATATGAAGGTTTGTAAGTTTTTTTGATGAAATTTAATAAAACACATATCGTAGAACGTATTCTGGACCAAAATTTAGTTTAAAAATTGGATAAACTACTTGGGTTTTGCACTCTGCTTTTTTCTCCTCTGCGAATGGGCCAGCAATACCGATTTAAATTTGAATACTTGAAACCAAAATTTCCTCGTTATATCGATGTAAATTTAAAAAAACGCATCTTTGGAGGACTGAAAAAAAACGCTTACTGAGAACTGCTGGATTCTTAAGAGGAATGTTACTAACGCTAAATAGGGTCACCTGGGGTAATTCCTGGTCAAAAAGCATTAACATCCAATTATCACAAAATCTATCTAAGTTAGAGTTACAAATTTTGGTATGAAGGAAGCACATTGGGATGTCCATCGAATAAAATATTCATGCTATCAACAATACATAATGAACTTGAGTAATTGTCGTTAATTAGTGACCAGGAATTACCCCAGAGATGGGGTAATTCCTGGCCACTTACGGGGCAATTATTGGTCACTCAAATGATTGATGAAAATGCATACATTTTGTAAGCACATTATTAATACAAGTTATTAAACTAATTAGATAAAGAATTTATTTATATATATAGCTAATTAAACACTGTATTTAGTTTTTTTAAGGAAGAATGCAATTGTTTTCAACATAATAGCTTTACTTAATAAAACTTAGCCAAAATACTTTTTATACACTTTGTATGCAATAGCTACAGCTTTTATATCTGTTGTGAATGAATCTTCACCTACCAAATAAATAGGTCCATAAAAAATATGGTGCACATGCACCATACACACTGAGCACATGCTTCTGTCTGTTATGAACAGGTTAAGGTGAACAGTTAAGTGAATAGTACAATGCAGTTACAATTAAGCATTTTTCTTAGTATAATTAAGAATAATTATTAAAACTTATAAAATAATTGGATGAAATTTAACAAAGAAAAATTCAGTATATTGTATACTTATCATTAACAGATAAGAATGTTACATTGCGGTTACAGTTAACTTTGCAGTTAAGGCTCACAGAGTTACATATAGTTTAAATCAATAACATATGTCAATAATAGGTGAAATAATAATCCATAAATATTAAAAAAAGGACTGACCAGGAATTACCCCACTGACCAAGAATTACCCCAGTAGCCAGGGGCATTATTTGGAGCCTTCCTGCAAATTATTCAAAACAATAATGGTAAATCCAAAACTATTTTTCAGTAACTGACATGGTACCTAATTCAACCAAAAAAACGAAAAAGAAAAATATTCAGAAGTTTGAGTTTGATCACGATCTTTGTACAAATGTATCAAAACTAAGGCCAATCTTGTTTTACGAAATTTAACAAGCGATTTTAAAAAGATTTTTTTTTTCAAACTAAATACACAGTCAACTCATAATTAAGTAATGAATTGCAATGAAGATAGTTCAGAGTACCTCTGTGATTTTTTTCATTTTGCTGAAGGATTATTAAGACATAAAAAGGACTGTGACCAGGAATTACCCCAGAAACTTGCTGACCAGGAATTGCCCCGGGTGACCCTACAGAAAGAAATAAACAATAGTTAAGTTTTTGAATATTATTTAAGTGTAAATCATTCATGTAAATCTGCGCATTTCTTCCAAACTTCAGTTTGATGCAACTAAAAATATGTGGGCCATGGCGAAAAACTGTTTACGTATTTGAATTCCCCCCCCCCCCCATTTTATTTTAAGTTCAGGTATTTTTCACTATGGAACAGTTCGTTTTTTTGAATTAGTGTAATTGATACCGATCAGAAAAAGTGACCCATAACTGATTTCTGAGACTGATAGACTGACAGGTTAACGTCAATCAAACATTGAACGGTAACATAAATAGTAAAATACCGGGTAAAATCTAGTTTAAGAGCA